>JANHFL010001480.1:259007-275461 GCA_032468155.1 Oxyrhabdium leporinum
GGGGGGGGGGGGGGGGGCAAGCGCTATGACCTGGATGACTGAGAATCTCCACAGACATATGAAGACATAATTTCACATGCTGTATGTCAGATAGAAAAAGTGTGGGCCTAGTTCAAATAAAAGCCACAAATAAGAGATTTGGAGCCATTTTGCTCTGTGAGAAATTTACACTGTGCTGGCTATTCTATTAACCTATTAATCTTTAAAGGGACATTGCTTGAACAACTAGGGGCAGTTTTGCTTCTTCTGATATGGCCTGTTATTTTAAACTGTTTTTTAATAGCACTTCTCATTTCTGGCTATTTGGAATGCGCTTGCTGCTGTTTTACTTATTATTTTGTTTTCAATCACTCTGAAATTTTTGAGGATGAAGGCTGCGGTATAGCTACGTTTAAAACATTTGCATTCAACAGATTAAAAAGAACAATTATTTGATCTGGCCTTCTCTTATATGCTATTTCATCTCAAATATATGGAGTATTTTTCTTGCAATGAATAAATCTCACCTCCTTCAAAATGAAAAACCAGGAGTGAAAGTAATTGCAGTGTATTGGGTTATTGGTGTTGTTGGTTGATTAAGTATTCCTGTGATCTTGTTTTGTTGCTTGATTGCTTTGGGTTGCCTTTATGACACTTGGTTTGCAGGAGTTACCTTTTATAGAAGAGTATTTTCCAATCTGGTCAACTTCCAGATAGCTAGACTTCAAAACTCAGAATTCTTAGCCAACATTGTCACGGCTGAGGATTCTGGGAGTTGAAGTCCACACATCTGCAGAGGACTGAAGATGATATAACAGGGCTGTCAAACTCATGGCCCGCGGGCTGGATGTGTCACACACTGGCCACACCCATACCCGGTTTAGCGAAGGAGAAAAAAGTCTCAATATGTCACATGACGGCACCGTGACGATGTGAGTTTGACACCCCTGTGATATAATGAGAGATCTGAATAATTCTTTGAGGCAAATATGAAAATTGCTAAAAAAAAAAAAAAAGCTACTCTCCTGACTATTATGGAAAACAAAGCATGCAGCACACAGCTTAATTAAGTGCACCCAAAAGCTGTTGCCATTCTGCCTTGCAGAACCAGTAAAAATAATGCAGGAACATTTGGCACCCAAATCATTATTGGTTGCAGAATATCTCAGGTTTTGTGAATGCAAACAGAGTGAATATCCATTGCAGCATATACAACTGAACACAGAATACTAAAAAAATAAAATAAAATACAAATATATCTGAATATTGCAAATTTGATGGACTAAATAAGAGATTGGCTATGTGGAATTTTGACTAAAAGCAAATACAATTAAGCTTACAACAGCATATAGAGACTAATAGATTAAAACGAGCTGTGCCATTGTTGTGGCAGAGGTTCATGCATGACTCAATGTAGATCTAAAGGAGAAACCTGCAGAAAATACAGTAAGAATGGGGAGCCTATTGCTCTGGGAACAGCAAGTCATCTGTTAAAGATTAAAAAAAACCCTAATCTCTTATTTTAAAATGCTGCAATAGAGTGATGAAAAATGGAAAGTGAAACCAGGGATAATTTGGAAACCCATTTTAAAGGTAAAATGAGACTAGCAGCATGACTCACAGTAGGAGTGAATCGGCAAAAGCATATCAATGCAAATGGACCGTGTTTCTGCTACATATTCAGTTGTGTCATGGTTGTGTATCTGAACAGAATATCACAGATGTTAAATTAAAACCAAGAGAAATACAATTAAAAATTTACACTGAAGAAGAGAGAACTTCCATAGAGAAATACTGTACCTCTTACAAAATATAACAGCCAGCAAGGGAGATTGGACTTATATGTTATGAAAAAAAAGCTGAACCAGCACTTGAGTTGCTGAGGAAGCTGCCATGGATTGAGGTTCAGTCAGCCGCCTGTGTGCTAAATTTCTTATCGTGGAGACCACCGGGAATAGGATAATATAAGTATTAGATGCTGGGCCTATGTTCAGTGGCACTTTCATGGTAAAATAAAGTTGTAGGGAAATGCCACACCCAAGTTTTACATGTCCAGGTGCACATGCCGTATGGAAAAAGGGAGAGATTGAACAGGATTGGATGGAAGCCCAGGGAATTCTTCCAAAGCTGACTGGAGCCCATGGGTTGCATCTGTGATTCTTGTAAAGAAGAATGGAACTGTTCAAATCTGTTGGAACTTAAAGTTACCACCAACCTTCTATTAGAGGCTGAGCAATAGCCTTGGTCTAGAGTTGAGAACATTTTTTTTTCCTAACCTGGACGAGGGACAGTATTTCAGCAAAACAGACTTTGAAGAGGCTTACTTACACTTAGAAATGGAGAAAAATTCTAAGGTGTTTCACATCATAAGTACACAAAAAGTTGTACTATTATAATATATTGGTATTTGGAGACTTTTCTGCCCTAGCAATTTGGCAGAGAGTCGTGGAACAAGTGCTACAAGGTTGTCCATAATTTTGATGAAATAGTCAGATTTATTGGCCAAAGACCTCAGTGCAGGTGACAAAGGTTAAAGAACAGTGCAACGAATGTGATTTTTTAAAAAACCTAGTATTACATATCACAAACACACCATTGAGGCAGAAAGCCCACGCAAGTTCACAAGGCCACATATGACATGTCACAGCTATGATCCTCTTTAAGATTTGTTAATCATTGTAATCAATTCCTGCTAAACTTGGCCACTGTACCCTATTCCTTTAACATTTTCTACAAATGGGTATGATGTGATAGATAAAACTGAAAAATTTCCATATGAAAAACCAGTGACATCAGACATGAGGTTCACACCTTATAAGCCACATTTGCTAGTGAAACCAGCTCTGGATACATTACAATAAGGCACCGGCACAGTTATGTCACCTATTAAGAAAGTTAGCAGGAACATCAAAAGATCTTCGCATTAGGCATGCTAAAAGGTGTAAGAAAAGATTTGCACGAATAGGAACACCCTGAGATTGTTTGAGAAGCCAAAGGCTTCAACCAACACTTTTATGCTCATCACTGATCATCAGCCACAACTGCCAGTTTTCAGTCTAAAAAAAAAAAAGCTGCTTATAGCAGCTGTTCAAATCCAGCATTTGTCTTTGTTCCTTGGGGACACAGCTACAAAGTGGAATTCAAAAGGACACTCAATCATGCAGATGTAGATAGATTGCCTCATTTACTTCTATAGGGTAACAATCTGAAACAATCACATCCAATGGATTCTTTTGATATGTTTTCTCTTACATAGATCTGGATACCTGAGATTATTCAGGAAGATTCTAGTAATAGCATTACAACTGCTTCAAGTTTATATGCAACCTAAAATGGCTGTAATACACAGCAAATTATACTAATGGTCATATTTTGAGAATTTGAGAATTTAATTTGGAAATCTAATCTGAGAAGCATTTGAACAGTTGAAACAAGCTGCGCAATCTGACAGTAAAACAACATTTTTACACTGAACAAAATATAGCCATAAACTCTAGAGGGGAATATAAATGGATTATCAGAAAGTGGAAAGACAAAACTGGACCTCTTATATTGTACAGATTGTTCCTTACAACATTTGAAGTAAATATTGACCAACTAAGGAGAACAGAAGTACGGAAAGAAAAGGATTGTGGCTAATGTGATTGTGACAAAGGTGTAATTCCTGAGATACAAACAATAACATCGACCCACACCCCTGAAGTATACACACAACTGGTGGCTTCTCCGTGGATGTCAGCACTCATTGTTGTGACAGATGTTATCCCGTTTCCATAGGAATTCCACCACAGGGCATTGTAAGAATGCTTCCTCATCTAGGTAGGTGGGGAGGGGGCAGACTGCATTAGGTTATTCTCATTAGTTGCTTAAGCCTGCCTTTGATCTAGCATTGTTGCTTAATTGCCTTGAACCGCCTGGGTATGTTACAACTATTGCAGGCTTTATGGGAGTTAGTTCATCTGGAAGTTTTCAGGAATGCAAGCAGCTGTAAAATCTGCTCTTGACTCCAGCGTCTTTGTCTGATCAGCAGAAAAGGCACAGTCATGATATTTTAAGGAACTTTGAACAGAAATGGTGAAGAATAATCATGGGTGATATTAGTGGGAAGGCAGTATAGAGAATATCTTTTTTTTTAATATATATATAAAGGAGGGTTGAGAGATGAGAGAGAAAGAAAGCAGAGGTCTATCACGATAACAAAAATGAGGAGAGCACAAGATGGAATGTAACAAGAGATCAAAGATGAGAAGAGAAAAGCAAAGACTTTAAGCAAAGGTGTGAATTGGGTATGACAGATATCACTGGAGTGAACTGTAAAGAGGTAAGACATGATCAAAGCCCTTGCTAGACAAATGCAGGCAGCTGAATTCTGAGCAGTAACAAAAGATTTGTTTAATGCTGCAAAGAAGACTGGAAACCATAATTTTACAAGAATGCAGCGATGAAAACAATTAAACCTTAAACCAGTACCTTTGCACAGTGCAAACAGAGTTCTGGCTAAAATAAGAAAACAAGTTGTCTTATTTTTCTTCAAGGAAAGTTACTGTTGAAAAAGTCTGGTGGCCATGATTTAGGCCAGAGGAGTTGATAATTAATTTTGAATAATATCCAGAAAAAGATAAGTGCAGGCAGACAGGCTGTTGGTTGCCTGTATTAAGTTTAAGATTTGGCTGGATCATGCAATGCCAGAATTGGCAGCCAAGGGAACCAAAAGAAGGCCAAGGAGAGACAGCTCAGAAATGATAATTGAGACAGAAAAACAGGCAAGTCTGCCAGAAATAAATAATAATAATAAAAAAGCAAGAATAGAATTCCAAGAAATGAGTTCATGGAGAAGAAAAACAGTTAGAGTTGTGCACCTTTTTAGAGTTGGAAGAAACTGTACAGGTCTAGTCTTCTGCTCAGTACAAAATCTCAGACAGACATGCTGATTTTCTTTCCAAATCCATGACCCACTTCCACACTATGAAATAAACATAGGCCAATATTGAAATAAAAACACAACGATTGGAAGGAGAAAATGCAGGTGTCTGTTTTCCAAAAAGAAGGACAAACACATTAGGGGTCTGCAAACATTTAATATGGAGAGTTGATCCAAAGGCAATTCAATTAAATCTCTGCCTGAAATTTCTGAACTGAATCAGCAAGTTGATTTAAATTGTCAAGATGGCTTGGATTACTGTGAATCAATTCAATTGGCTTGTTCAGTTCAGACATCCAAATCAAATCAGATTTTCTGAATCAAATTGGATGTCCAAATTAAATTAGACCATCAGTCCAAACTGAATTAACAATTAAATCAGATTTTGTCCTCTCTCTGTGTTCTAAAACATACTATGTGAAACAGAATAAAATTTGAAAACTTGAAGCTTCCCTGGAAACAGATATGCATCTCTTCATTCCTTTATTACACACATGCACAGCTAGTGTATAAGGAAGTTAACACCGAGAAAACCTTGGGAGACATTGTTTCTTGCCCTTCCATATTCTTCTCAGCTAGCAAAACTTGTTGATAGAGCTATTCCTCCCACACTCTTTTTTTTGTCTTTGTACCTGTGGGGAGAAAAGAGGAAGAAACGTAGTTGGATTTGTCTAAATCACTTTTCCTTAAACAAATTCACTGTGCTGCAACATAGACCATGGACTTGATAGAGTTTTAGTCGAAATTTTGTCTGCTGTAGCAGGTTGGGGAAATTTCATTGAATGAATGACGTTAATATAAGTTGGCATACTTGCACTTTCTAGGGCCAGTGTATCCTACTATTGCCATTAGGAAATGCACCTTCCTTAAATCATGCATGGAAGTGAGACAGGTAAAAGAAAAACTGCACAAGAGTTTTAGACAACAATAAAACAAGGGATTTTATTTGTTTGGGGTTGTTTTTTTTGCTTATTTGTGCCAAATTTCTTGGCCTGGGAGATTGTTGGAATGCTTGTCTTGAGGCCTTTGTTACTGATTGATAGGTGCCTTTGTTTCTTCTCTGGACCTTTATAGCAGGAGGTAGGAAATGTTACCCTAACTTGAATTAGATTCTGATCTTCCTTCATGATATAGAATCGTCAGGAGGTAAATTAAGAGAGGTCAGCACTTCCCACCATAACTGACGTTGTCCTCTAGTTTCTGGCAAGCTTAAGAGGAAGGAAGCAGCAAAAGCAAATTATATTGGCGATATCATGCTGAGACAGTCATGGTAATGAATGTTCCACTGTCAGGTGAAAATCTCTCTTCATCACAGCAAGTAGAAAAAAAATGACAATATAGATAATACCCATAGATATAGGAAGAGCATTTAGTCTCCCATATAGGCTAATCCTATGTAAAATTAGCAACTAAACCCTGCATGGACTTGGGTTAAGACTTACCTAATCCCCCACTTTTTTTTAAGTCATTCATTAGCAATAGTGAAACACACATCCAGACAAATTACCTGCATGCAGATGCTTAATTCTGACAATCATTGCTTCTTTTATCCTCTAGACAAATCTAGTTAACTGCAATACTGAGGAGAAGAAGCCAACACCTGAGCCAATTCTTGATTCTGATTTATTGCCAGGAACAGCAGCGTCAGCTGTTTGCAGAGTTTTCCATCTGTTGCCTTTGATCAAAGCAAGATGTCTGGAAGAGAATGTTGCTCTGAATGAGGAGGTTGTATAGCTTAGGCTTTCTTCTCTCACACACACACACACCGCCCCCCTTCTGTTCAATCAAGGAACTTGATGAGACACAGCAATACCCAATTGGGAGGACTGTCACCTGTCCTGATGCAATTCTTGTATTTATAATAGGAGCATGACAGTCAGAAGACAGATGACATTTCAACCTCCACCACTCATTTCTACAGGGAAAAGTTACTTTAAAAAAAAACACACACACACTTCAGTGGCACATCTCTTTCGCATGAGCTTGCCTCTCTTTAAGATCTACTTTATTTTTTAATTTGTCAAATTTATATAGCCACCTGTCTCACAGAACAAGTGACTCTGGGCAATGTACAGCAAGCTAAAATACAGTTCACTGTTAAATACTAAAATATATAAAACAATAAAAAGCAAAGTTAAAAAGAAGAAATACAGGTAGTGCTCAACTTGCAACAGTTCATTTAGTGACCGTTCAAAATTACAATGTCACTGAAAAAAGCGACTTACGACCATTTTTGCACTTATGACCATTGCAACATTGCCATGGTCACGTGATCAAAATTCAGATGCTTGGCAACTAACTCATATTTATATGACAGTTGCAGTGTCCTGGGGTCATGTGGTCACATTTTGAGACCTTCTGACAGGCAAAGTTAATGGGGAAACCAGATTCACTTAACCATGTTACTAACTTAACAACTGTAGTGATTCATTTAACAACTCTAGCAAGAAGAGTTGTAAAATGAGGCAAAACTCACTTTAAAATGTTTCACTTAGCAACATAAATTTGGGGCTCAATTGTGGTCATAGGTTGAGGGCTACCTGTATTGGGTGAAGGGATCTTGACAATATTCCCAATAATTCACCTGTCACTTTAGAGATGGGACAAGTACCCTGCTTATAGAATATGGTCCAAAAGAAACCATTTTTGAATTCTAATGGGTAGAGGGTCTTAAAAGAGAGGCCTAAAGACTGGAGTTTGCTATTAGCTGCTCATAACCAGGTTAATTTAAAATGGTCTATGAGAACCAGGGGAGCCAGACTCACAGTGAAAAAATAATAATTTTAACCAGAAATAAGATGTTTGTCATCTACAGAAACCTGATTTATTTCTAACCATAAGGCAGCATTCTTAATACATTTTGGAACCGGCAAGATAGCAATTATAAACATGGACTGGACAATTTCAAAAGTACAAACCTGAACACCTTGAAGAAGAAAAAAAATTACCTCAGCAAGAAAGGCCTCGCAAACTCAGGAATAAAATGTGCTCCCTTTGAACATCTGAAATCTGAAGTCAGCTGAGGAGCTACATTGAGCAACATTGACTTGATAGGATAATTTTGTGTTCCAAGATAAGGAGGCCTGGAATTGCACCCCAGACTATTTATAAATGTGCATCTGCTCTCTTGGGGTCCTGTTAATTTTCCATTATGTTGTGCAAAAACTAATCTTGCAGCTTTTTAATAATTTAGTACAAGTAATTTTTTAGGCCAAAAGAAGCCACTGACCTCAATGCCCTTTTCATTCCCATCTGGGAGATAGACCAAATTACTACACCAGGTGCAACAGTTGCCAGGGGATTGATGAAGGCTAGATTTAAGAAGTGGTGAATGCCTCTTGGAGGGGCTGCTGTCAAGCTTGAAGAGTGATGATACACCCCCTACTAAGAATGCAGCCATCCTGGACATTTCTATCTCAAAGCAGCGGTCTCTTCTTCGGGAAAGTTGGATAGAAGGTATCCATGCAGCAGCAAAAAAAGAATCCTACATAAAGCAGATCACCCAGCTTTCTTTCAGTTTCAGTTCATACAGGGTGATGGAACCTGCATTAGTCACACTTGTGGCAAAATTTGGGGAGAGGGACAACAGTCCGGCTTTCAGTGATGCTTAATGGCCAGACGTCTGGTGAGGGCTCAAGGTCGAACACTCTGCTTTGCAGTGATCCAGGCCTTTTTTAGCAGGAGGTTCCAATTTGTGGTGGGAAAAGAAGACACTGAACCATAATCCACTCCAATATGGAGTACCTTAGGACTTAGCATTCTTTTTAGCATGAAACCACAAGGTTGAGATATCCTCAGTATACTAGCGATATCTGGCAGTATATCTTCACTGCAAACCAGGCAGGAGATGCATTCGAACTATTGACCCAGACTCTGGAGGCTATGAGAACTGGATGGGATAAAAACAGCTGAAGCTGAATCCAGGTAAGATGGGGCTATCAAGATCATCCACTTTTGTGTAGGGCCTTTGAGGTCTAAGGGGCCAAACAACCATCCAGAAAAGATCTGCTTTCAAGATTGGTTTTTGCTGTATGATGGCTGAGCTCAACTTTCATGAGTTCTTATGATGTGATGATATTATTTTATTTATTTGTTACATTTATTTGTCACCCATCTCTTCACAAGGTGACTCTGGGCAACTGAAAAACTTAAAAGCAATAAACAATAACAATGTATATAGCAATAAAATTATAAGGTAAAACAATGGGGAGGGAGAGAACATGATGTGCAGGGGGAGAGGTGGGATCTGCTATTAGTCCATCAACCAGCTCTAGCGTGGCACTCAGCCTTTGGGGTTCCAAGCCAACCGGCAGAGCAAGTTACAGAAGGTCAGGAGGTGGGTACAGATCTTGCTCTTAAATTAAGTTTGTGTACCACCTAATGACTCTGGGTGATTTACAAGTTTTTTTTTAAAAAAAAAAACAGAAACAAGAAAAAATATAGTAGTCAACATAAAGAAGAAAAAAATATAGCCCAAAATAAAAGAATAAAATTATTTTAGGATTCTTTGAATTACTGTGTTCTATTGCCTCATTGCTTTGATTATGGTGCGACCTGCTTCAGGTCTTGGATGGACGCAATATACAAAAATGGTAATAAATATGTAACAAGTAAATGATAAACACCAGAGCCCCTATAATGCTCATTCAGCTCCTACGTCAAACCATGGTTTTCTACTGCAAGAACAATATCCAGCCCATCCCAGGCTTCTGCCTCCTCCCATGTGAACAAGGGGCCTGGAAGCTGTTGCTTTTATGTCCAATTAACCACAGCTTGCTGCATGGCAGGAATTGGACAAACAGGTTAATCTTCATGATCCTTTGTCTGAAACGAGTCGACTTCTTACCATTACTTATGAACTGAAGCTAGCTGGTTTCAGCAAACTAAAATTAAGATTAATTGCAGTTAGGGGATAGATGGTATGCTCAAATGGGAGTTTCCAACCTTACAGCTATATTAGAAGGGGAAAGAAGAGGAATGTGCAAAGCCAAAGCTCAGTGAGTCTCATTCTCTTACCATGAAGTCATAATTTAGCATTGTATTGAAATGCAATTATTACTTGTTCCAATTGATCATGACCCAAATGTACATTTGCTGTTTCTGGAAATCCTCTGCTACTGGACAGCAATACTCAGTTTATCCTCTCTGAATTAATACTGTTCTTTAAAGATTCTGCTGTCAGTTAATCACCTGGACCCCTTTCTTTCTCTGGGTTTTATTCTACTGAACTAACTTGAATCCAAGCCTGTCACTTGGCTTTCCACATTCAGTATCAATTAACAGCAAATTTTATCTAACAACACTTTCCCTATCCCATCGCACTGTTACATTAAACTAAAAGGCTGCCGGTCAAGTAGAATTATCATAAGATGAACTATCGTCCATAATAATGAAAGTCTTTATGCACTTAGTTTGATTTAGGTGACTAGGAATAAGTACATTTGCTCCTTGTAGAAAATTAGAAAGCAAAGTGGACAAACTTGAAACTGATTTGATATCAGCAAATGTCTGGGGTGGATTGCTCAGAAGAATGTAACAAGAAGTTGATCATGTGCTGTGTATAAAAAGTAGAAGCCAGGTATCCAATGCTATACAGATGGTACTCGACTTATGACCACAATTGAGCCCAACATTTCTGTTGTTAAGTGAGACACTTTGCCCCAGTTTATTACCGTTCTTGCTACAGTTGGTAAGTGAATCACTGAAGTTGTTAAGTTAGTAACACAGTTGTTAAGTGAATCTGGCTTCCACATTGACTTTACTTGTCAGAAGGTCACAAAAGGGGATCACGTGGGACACTGCAACTGTCATAAATATGAACCAGTTGACAAGCATTTGAATGTTGATCATGTGACCATGGGGATGCTGGAATGGTCGTACGTGCGAAAAATGGTCATAAGTCACTTTTTTTCAGTGCCATTGTAACTTAAAATGGTCAGTAAATGAACTGTAAGTCGAGGACTCCCTGTACAGATAAAAACTTCAGCAAGAAACATTAGAAGAATCTGTGGTTACTGTGTTGAACTAGGAGCTGGAAGTCTAAAGTTCTAATTTACCTCAGCCACAGAAACTCACTGAAAAGGTTAGTCATTTTCTCTTAGCCAAATATTTCCTCCCCAACGTCGTATTTATGAGGGGAAAAAGAAAGAAAGAGCGTTGTGTATCCTGTGTTGAGCTCCAGAATGAAATGTGGCGTATCAGATAAATAAACCAAAAAGAAATGCAGACAAGATAGAAAATTGGGAAATGCATCAGGCTGAGGAAAACCTCTTCAGGAGCAGGTACAACAGATAAATAATATGTTTATGTTGTCCCACAGTTCTGTGGAACATTTTTTACAGTCTTCTTGGAGGATGTTCATTTATAGCCTTGCCCCATTTCTCCTCCAAAAGAAAAAGCTATTCATTCAGGAAGCAGGTCACAAAGAGAAAACAAAATGTTTTCAAATCTGTTCCTTTAACTTAAGTCATACTGAATGCTCCCTGCCATTCAGCAAACAAACAAACAGACAAATGGCCAAAAGTTATGATCTTTAGAAACGTTTTGAAACTAGAAAAGCAAACCCACTGATAGCAGGGAAAGTGCGTTTGTTGACTGAGACTTATGCCTGCCAGCCCTGTTGACCTTCAGGCCAGAACGAGCTAATTGAAAATAATGTTTATCAGGATTCATTCCTGCTAATGTGCTGGATTGATTGATTTAGAGGACTGAAAAAACTTCTATGTATCAGTTTTCTGAATGCAGATTATTGTCTGGTTTGTCAGTTGTACAGTAAAGAGCCAAGCTCCCCCTGTGTCCTATTAAAGGGAGTTTAAAACTCTTTAAAAATCACCCTTTTAAAATCCATCCTTTTATCAAACATTAGATAGATGTCAACATGGATTGACACATATTTTGTGGCTGGGATTAAAAGCAAGAGAGCATGGGGTTTATCGTGCATTTTTATTCAAAATACAGATAGTCCTTGATTTATAACAGCCTATAACAGTTCGTTTTGTAGAAAGTTAGCACCCATCCCTCTCCTAGAATGAAATATTCTAGGAAATATTAAAAAGGCAGAACATTATATTTCCCTGGATGAGAAAAGGAGAAACATGTTTTTAAAGATAAAGCAGCTTCCTGCTGCTCTCTGCTCCCCCTTTCAGCTCCAGGGTGTTGGGAGTAAGACATGGCCCTCTACCCATCTCACCACATGGCACCTGGGAAGATTACATCACCCAGCAAGATTCAACCAAGCTACCCCTGCATGGCCCTGTGGGAGTCTGACAACCAATCAGGATACATTTCTTGCCAGAGGAACAGGAAGCAAGTTCAAAGCCCAACAGAGGTTATAAATCTCTCTCCCTCTGTCAACCATGTGCTTTTTTGCTCAGGACCTCAATGTGGTCCTGTCCACTATTAAAACCATCCTTCCAAGCTGTCTCCATGTTTCCAGTGTCTTTCTTCACACTTGGAACTGAACCCAGGTGGACATTACTTCCAACAAAGGCATAACAAGTATATCCTGGAGGAAGTAGTGGGGCTCTAGGCAGCCCCAAACGGGTGGTTTTTAATCTAATTGCTAGTTAGATGTTAATAAAACCTCCCATAAGTGGAGTGTACAGTATTAGATTCGTGACTGAGACAGGCATGTTATGGAAGCAGGGTCATTAAGTAAATACAATTTTTAAAAAAATGCAAATAAAAAAGTGGAGACAAACCATCAGAAAATTAACACTGATCTTCCATCTTCCATATTATTTGCCCAATTTAGTATTTCCCTTTCTCTTGAAATTTTGGGCAGACAACACACAGGTACACACTTGTTAAATGCCAAATAGCACTGAGAGGTCAAACAAATTGGACCTAAAAAAAAATAATCTGGGTTCTCAGCCTTTTTCTTTTTCATGTCTAAAACTGATGGATTGCCAGGTTTGTAGGTTTGTTTGTTTTTTAAATTGGTAAAACAGTTCCTTGGGAAATACTGCCATCTTGAGGTTAAGAAATGAAACCTCACTCTGAGGATATAAGAGCTTCCAATCTACATACATCAGATTTTCCTTTCTGAGCATTCCAGCATCCATTATTAAACACATTAACGCTTATGGTGCTACAAAAGTGCATAGCCATTAAATGGGGTTCTTTAAAAAGACATTATATTTATCATATAATTAAAAGCAGAGACATATGCCATTAAATCAATATTTCTCAACCTTGGCAACTTTTAAGACGTGTGGACGTCAACTCCCAGAATTCCCTAGCCCGCATGCCAGGATGATGATGATGATGATAATGATGAAATAGAAAACAAATATTCCTAGATGCCCCTTTTCCATTTTAGGTCTTTGCAAATAAGCAGAAATCAATTCAAAAATCCACCAGGATGAATTTGGGATGATGGCATTATTTGTTGCTATCTTCTTTTTACTGCTATCATCAAGGCTTGCAAAATCAATTCTTTCTTATTCTGGATGTTATAGTCACACAGATTTATCAGTTTGTTGAATTCATCTTTACTGTGTGAACCTGCGGCACCACGGTGGCATCACGTGACATACTGGGACTTTTTTCACCTTCACTAAACCGGGCGGGGACGGGGCCAACGTATGACGCGTCCAGCCCAAGGACCGCGAGTTTGACACCCCTGCTATATGGTGACATGCCACTGGCAAAATCTACCATACCTTCAGCTACTTCAGCAGAGGTGCACTTAATCCCTGCATAAAGTAAAATGGAAATGGAAAGTGACGATTTTAAAAATAGTTGCTTATTTTTAAAAAAAGAGCACCCAAATTATATTGTTAAACTCATGCTGTTACATTTATGTTCACCATACACCGTAGCGCACCTGATTCTGATTTTAACTAAAATAAATCAAAATAGTAGAATGTGGACGCATAATGTGACATGAGAGTGTCTTGAGGCAAGATTTATTTATTTGTTTATTAAATTTATTTGCTGCACATCTCGTTTTGGAGTGAAGATGGGTAGCTAGCAAATAAATGATGAGAGACTAGGAGATTGTATGCCAAGCAAGAGAGAAATTAACAAAAGGTCCCATGTCATAGTTTAAGTAAATCTACTTAAACCTAGCTTGTATGAGAAGATTATTTTTGCAAAAAATGTTGCGTGCTTAATTAAGGATGGTAGCCTTAACATTCATTTAAATGTCTACCAGATTAAAGCTTCTGGTTATATCCATTTTAACTAACATTTGTTATTGATTCTTCTCTCTACTGCAGTTTAATATTGGAGGCAAGTTTTTATTTGAAGATTCTTATGGCATCAAGAAAATCATAAACAAGAGAAGCATGAAATATTGGAAAATACAGGCTGGACACAACATTATGCCATAGTCTTTAGGAATATCTTCTTATGTTACTGAGCAATTAAATTTTAATTAAACTGGATAACTGAAGTGAAGATTGTTGCTAAAGACTCAAATACTAACCAGGTTTTTAATATACCCTAAAAGAATCATTCACCAATGGGAAATGAAAAACAGTTGGGACATTGGAGTTCTCGTCTTAAAAAAATATAGCACTCTTTTGGATTTTGCCTGTCAGTATAACTTTAGGAAAAGGGATATCTTGATCCAAGCAGTATTTGCTCACCACAGTTCTATAGACTATGGAAGAAAAACAAGGGAAATCAAATACAAAACTAAGGCCATTTTTTTCTCCCTGCACTTTACATCTAGTTACTTCAGACCCAACTAAAAATGTAATGCTTTAGCCAGAAAGCCTGATTTCCTCTTCAGCAATATTTGGCAATGTTTTAACATAGTGAGGTCATTGAATATACATGTCCTGTTGGCCACTATCTGTTGTCCTGAGTGCCAAAAAATTATGCATTTCCTTTTTCCTTTAACAGACATTGTTACAATTAGGAATCAGTTCACATTTCACATTTAAACAGTATTAGAAAATTCTACATGCAGCTCTGCAATTCATAGTGACAGCAGCCACTGAGAAGCAAAACCAAAATCTGCTTCAGGCAGAACTGCTATAATAGGAGCTGCCAAAAATTGGTGATTTCTGGCACCATTGTAGGAATTCTAGCTCCTTTTAAGTTATTGACCAAGGACTAAAAAGCCAAGCAAACATGAAAAGAATAGCCTAAACCAGGCTGGTTGGGGAATTCTGAGAGCTGACGTCCATGTATCTTAAGTTTCCTTTAGGGAAAAAGACTCGCCTAAATCTATCACCTTTGAAACTCTGCTTAGTAACAAGAACAGGATTGATGAGGTGGTGAGGGGGAGAGAGAGAGAGAGAGAGAAAGAGAAAGAGAGAGAGAGAGAGAACTTACAACAGTTCATTTAGTGACCGTTCAAAGTTACAACAGCACTGAAAAAAGTGACTTATGACCATTTTTCATACTTATGATTGTTGCAGGTTTCCCCATGGTCATGTGATTTACATTCGGATGCTTGACAACTGTTTCATATTTATGACGGCTGCAGTGTCCCAGGGTCAAGTGATCACCTTTTGCAACCTTCTGACAAGTTGAATAGTCAATTAAATGAAAATAGCAACAAGTGAGGTTTTCAGATTTGACAGAAACCCTAATTTGGGCCATTATGTAATTTCTGGAATACAAATGTTTCTTTTATGTTTCATGAAATCTAATGTGTGGAATAGGATTGAGATACAGTATATCAGTAACAAAAGAAACACATTTCAGCTTTGTAATGAGTGTTAAAAAATGAAATTTGGATTTTGGTACAATAATAGAATAGAAACTGTATATTACATACCGTTCAAACTCTATAGTTACATTGTAATTACATTTCAAACAGTTGCCTTTATTCTGCTACAACTGATGCCATAATAAATATAAGTTATAATTGCCTGAAGTCCTACCTTAACTGTGGGTTGTCCATTTATCTATTTTCAGGAGAGAAATACAAATTTCTCCATGCAGGAATGTTTATGACTATTAGTTTTTAATCTTTAAAGAATTTTTTTACAGAATGTAAAATATTCAAAAAAATAGGTTTCTTTAAATTCTTACATAAGACCAGTCTTGCAAAGTCTCTGAGTTATTTATATAAATAATTCCTTTGCATAACTGATGTAACCACAAACAAAACAAACAAAATTTACAGCTCTGTTAAAAGGAAACTGGACATAGTCCCTAAAAATCTCATTGTTAACATTGAGAGCCAGGACTTCCAGCTGACATGACAACGACACCAGACACGAAGTGCTCCATTTCTGTGCTGGCTTCTCCTTGTTTGTGGGTCTGTAAGGAGCCAAAAGCCACCTTGGGGGGGTGGCAAAGCTAAGGAGGGGTGATCGGTGTGGTCACAGGAGAGATCGCAATCTCCTGGTGAACCCTTGGGCTATATCCCTCTATGCCATGATGAAGAGAAGAGGCAGTCTAAGATGGCCACTACAAAGTTGGGACAGTCGAAAAAGATCTAAGAATGTGCTGGAGCAAAGTAGGTGAATAGTGCTTGGAACTTGGTGAGAAGAACTTTTTATTCTATTTGAAACCCCAAAAGAATTTGCAAAAGGATCCACAACTACTTAATTAGCAGCGACTTGGCACTTTGGAAAAAAAATACTAAATT
>JANHFL010001483.1:27298-37751 GCA_032468155.1 Oxyrhabdium leporinum
TCTTCACTTGTGAAAAAAATAACTCTGCCCATTTTCAAAGGGACAACAATACCCTGTGAAACTTTGATCATACTATTATGATGGCCATCTTGACTTCTTTAACTATAACCAAATGGAAACCTCTGCTTGGGCACCCCTCAGGGGCATACGTAGAGGCCACAGTTCAATGCCAAGTAATTTTGAGATAGACCACAAAATTGCTCAAATCGGGAGTAACAGGTAACAGAGATTGTAGTTGTTGTTTGCTTTTAGTCTATGTGCAAGTGCTTTTCCACAATTGTGCCACATCTACAAAAACAATTATACTTCAGAACAGAGAAATGTGATATTTAATGAAATTACTTGGCCTATTTTTACAATGGATTGATCTGGGGAAAATATATTTTATAACTATTTCTGGTAATGTGCAAGTAGAATTAGATTTTATTTCCTGAACTCGATGTTTAGTTTCTGAACAGTTTGTATAAGCCTACTGTATACTTCCTTCTTTTAATTTCCCCTCTGTTTATTGTACAGGTAGTCTTCAACTTACAACCACAATTGAGCCCAAAATTTCTGTTATTAAATGAGGAATTTGTTAAGTGAGTTTTGCCCCATTTTATGACTTTTCTTGCTGCAACAGTCATAAGTATGATCTGGTTGCCGAGCATCATATTTCATCACAGTTCATATTTATGACTGTTGCTGTGAGCCAGGGGTCATGTGATCACCTTCTGCGACCTTCTGTCAAGTCAATAGGGAAGCAAGATTCACTTAACAGCCATGTTACTACCTTAACAAGTACTGTGATTCACTTAACAACTGTGGCCAGAAAGGTCATAAAATGGGGCAAAGCTCAGTTAAAAACTGTCTCATTTAGCAACAAAAATTTTGGGTTCAATTGTGGTTTTAAGTCAAGGACTACTTTTACTTCTGCATTCCATGTTGTATAAGCTGACCGACTGTACAAATTAATTCAATCAGTGAAAACTGCGTTGTTCGTAAAACATTGGCTGCTGCAGTTTAACCTCCGTTTACCTGAAAATAAAAAGGGCCCTTTGAGCTCAACAGGAGTCTATACCTGAGCAGATACGCCCAGGGTTACCCTGTTAATGTGGTGACAACTGAACAGAAGTCAAAGTGTGCATTTTATTTTATGCCGGGATGATACTCTGCAGCATTTAGTTGAAAAGCAGCTACAGTCTGGAACCTTTTCTTCATGTTATCTCAAAGGTCTTTTCAAGGCTGGGTGAATATGACATGACACTCCATTTGTTCTCAGCATAACTATTAGCATCTGATAAAAGAACCTTGACTTTAACACTGTTTGGCTTGAGCAGAGAATTCTGAAAGAAAGTGATATGAAACTACCATTTCCACCAGCAATACTTAAGCTACAATTATTCTCTGGGAGCTCAATCTAGAAAATTCAAAGTATATTTGTGCTAATGATAAGAATATGATTTCAACATATCATTAGAAATAAATATTGCTATCTAAAATGCACCCAAAATTATTTTCCCCACTACCAGTGTTATAGTTCATGTTCTGATGCCATATGTTATACTTTGGTTATAGCAGAAAGAGTACATTATGATATAATATTAAGATGGGGCTTCTAATCCTTCCTGATTGTCTCATCTGCAGAGGAACACAGGTTCCAGAAGATACCAATATCTTTTAAAGGTGGCTATTGAGTTCACATAGGGCACTGCACAAATTCTTTGTTACGCCCAGTGTAATTCCTTGTGAACGCTATACTGCATTGAAAATTTGCTCAGCAAACATCTTTGGAAGATCTTAAAGGCCACTACAGGCTGCAATATGGAGACCTACTTATTTCCTAGTTCCAGTAGGCTAAACTTTGAGGTGCACATTCTCCAATGGCCATTTTGAAGATTGTCTTTTTAAATGCATCGGTATCAGAGTAGAAATGTACAGGAACTATACCAGCAAGGAAATTTTCAGTGGACCTATGATATTACATGCAAAAGGTTACATCTTTTCATGGTGTGCATACAAACGTTAGGAGCATGTTATCAATTTATTCATTTAATAAGACAGTTCTTATGGAAAGAATTCAAGGACATAGCATCTGTGATGAAATTCTCATTATTATGGTAAACATAATAAATGTGGTAAATGAGGGCTGTGTGTTATTTAACTAAAAATGTCATTATAAGAATGTTTAGCTAATTGGTTGTCCTCAAAAAAACAAATAGTCAAGCAAACAAACCTGAAGTTGTCTCGTAGCTGGATTTTCTGGTTCCCCAGAAAAATCCCAGCACTATCAGCTAGATCTAGAAAAAAAATATTGCAGACAAAGACAACGACAAATGATTTATCCATTGTTCATAAGAAAACTACATGGATATGTGTATGTCAGCACTAGGAGTCAATCTCAACTCCGGAAACTCTGTATTTCATCATGCAGGACATCCACTGGAATGTAAAAATAGCAGGTGTGCTATGTCTCATAAATTCTGCTTTCCATTGTGGTCAATGAATCCATCCATTGTGGTCAAAATGTCAATCCAATGCCAATCCATAGTGTGTGTTATATTAAAGGTTATATGCAGGATATGTTGCAAGAGCAGAATATCAGAATTGTTTTGTCCTGATCTTTTCTCTCAATGACATCAACAGTTATTGAGACTTGGTGGCTTTAAATACTGGGATGTTTTATTTGTTCTTTACTGAGAAAATAAAGCACCCAATATATATGTTGAACATTTTGTCTTGATTATTTAAAAAAGCACGACAAACTAATAGTTTATCAATAAGGCTTCCATAGCAGTTTATCATCAATTTGCTTCCATTCTTACCATTTAGGGGGTCAAAAATAATTTAATTAGAATTGGGAAGTTACCCCTTCCAATCAATGTCGGCTAACAGTGAAGACACAAAGTCTCAAGCCCGATGCTTTGCAATTGGAAATGCTAAGTGATAAATGATTTATCTACTTGCTTCCCAGTCACTCCCTAATGCTTACTTTCAATCCATTGTGGTAGGTTTTGATCTGTTTTCTCATATTGAAGAAGGAAGACCATTATAAAAAAAAAGCAACCTATTTTGATTTGTGATATTAAAAACTATCATCATTTCATTCCTAAGAATGGAAAGAGAAAATAAGAAGAAAATACAAATGGAGAAATAAGTGTGCTTAAGCCTTAGCTTCTTGCATTCACAAACATCCTTCCCACAATAATTCGGAACTTCTGCTTTGAATTAAACAAAGCAGAGCCTCTTCTTACATCCAAACTTAAGGAAATCAGGTTCTTTAGCATTTTCTTTTGTTCACAAAAGTTTAAAATGCCCCCTCCACATTCCCTTCCTACAAAAGGTGAAGCACTTTCCGTTATTCCCCCGCCCCTGAAAGTTGTTAAAGACAAAAGAGAAAAAAGAGACATAAATATTCTGTCCCTGGCACACTTTTTCATCTTGTGATGCATTCACCCACCCAGCCACTTATACAGATATGCATTAACTCACTTTCACTGCTTCTCATGTCTACTTCGCAAAATACTTTCCAAAAATTATTTTGCATTATTTTTTCTTAACAGATGCCATTTGAAAATAACTTCAGAAGTAAGCTGGCTTCATGGCATATGCGGAGGTTAGAAAAGTCCAGCTGAGATGATAAAATTCCTGTGCATTTTCAACAGCATATAATAATCCCCTCGTAAATTCCATTATATGGAAAAGAACAACAAAGGTAAGTCATCCCCTTAATATACTGTGCCAGGAAATTGACTGAATTTATTGAACCTTTGAAACAGAAGTAATTATGGAGTACCCTACTCCAATGTGCAAATAATTTCTTATGCGTTCCTGAATCTATGCAAAGAGTAAACATCTCTCATAATCCAAACCCTTTGTATTTGTATTGATCTAAAAGCTTATTACCACCCCCCAAATTAATGCAATAGTTTCATTTTCCTATTATTCCAGAATGGGTCCCTACTGTATGATAATAGACTGCATGACTTGTCAAAAATGAGTTCACATGACGCATGATTATATATCTCCTATAACAATGTTCAATTCACCCTGCAGTATCCTTTACTAATACATGAAATTGTAGCAGGGCAACTGAAGAAAAGCAATAGATTCCAAGAAGCAAAATGTTTCAACCTTGAACTAAGGAGAGAAGCACCTAGAGCTAAGGAGAAATTTTCTGACGGTTAGAACAATTAATCAGTGGGATTATTTGTCTCCAGAAGTTGTGGGTGCTCCAACACTGGAGATTTTTAAGAAGAGACTGGACAGCTACATGTCTGAAATGGTATAGAATTCCCTGCTTGAGCAGAGAATTGGACCAGAATACCTCCAAAGTCCCTCTGTTATTCTGTTCTGTCAAGCCATTTCTAGCTATGGGAAAGCTGCTCCTTTCTGTCCCACAAAGTAATGGGGCATTGGAAAAGTTTGGAGGGTTGAGTCCATCAGCTTCCCTGATCACTGCTCTGGGAATTCCTCCCTCCCTCTGTCAATCAACATGCCACTGTAAGTTGTCATCATGCTTCTGTTCCTCCAGCTGCTTGGAGGAGTAGCTTTATCATTCTCCCTCCTTAAATGTGGAAGGAATAGATGGAGACTAATGAAGGAGAGAAGGAACCTGGAATTGGGGAGAAACTTCCTAACAGTGAGGACAATTAAACAGTGCAACAACTTGCCTTCAGAAGTTGTGAGTGTTTCATCACTGGAGATTTTTAAGAAGAGACTGGACGGTCACTTCTCTAAAATGGTATAGGATTTCCTGCTTGAGCAGGGGGCTGGACTAGAAGACCTCCAAGGTGCCTTCCAGCTCTATCCTGATTCTAAGTGGGGGGATTTTATTTCAATGTTTTACTGTGAACAGCAAATGCAATGAGGAAGAAGGGTGGGGTGGGAAAGAAGCTACCTGTGCTGTTTTGTACCCTCCATTAGCCAGTGGGAAGAAGTATTATTCCGCAGTATCAGAAGACAGAGGATCAGCAGTGGGGACACCTATGAAGTAGCAAAAATCTACAGAAAAAGCAAGAGAAATGAAGCCAGTGGCTAGGTAGATGGGAAAACCTACTGCTTTAATATGGGAACTCTGTGATCAGAACATTTGCTCCTTATTGAAATTTTACTAAAAAAAGAAAAAAGTAGTGAAACCATCAGAGATTAAACCTTTCAACCACCATTGTCCCTTTCTTGAAGTGGGGGCATGAGGGGAAACGGGAAAGATGCATGGTCAACTTTTCTGAATAGGCAACGGCTGGGAATTTGGATTCTGCTTCTTCATCCTGATGTATCAGTATGATTCTACCTGAATTTCATTCTAGGAGGCAGATGTTTTGCTTTGCCTGATGAGTTTTGAGGAGCCAAAGGAAAGGAAGGGAATGACACAAGGAGCTCTTGCCACCTTGGCTAATATATGGAAATCTGTAACAGTCAAAGCCAATTAATACCTTCTAGAAATATTTATCTACCCCAATAAGTGCAATAACATTAAAATTCAAATCATTCTGTTGGCATATGCCTTATCAGGTGATAGAATCCCGCCAAACTTGCTTGAGCTTAGAATCTAAAGTTTGGTTATTACGTGAGGAGGAGCTCATGTGGTAAGCCAGCCATGAATGCGAACTATGGACTAGAAGACCTCCATGGTCCCTTCCAAATCTGTTATTCTGTTATTTGTTTGTTTGTTTGCTTATTCAGGGAAGCCAATAGATATTGTAAAAGAAGCCTTTTCAATATTCTTGCCACAAAAAAAGAGCATTACTATTTCCACACAGCCACCAAGAGTTAAATCTGAGTTTTGTGCTTCTTTCTTTTCCTTTTGCGAAATGATACTTTTAAAGGCCTCACATTTTAAGCTAAAATAAAGATGTGTTGACCTTTAATTACTGCCGGGAAGGCTTTCCTTACTTTCTCTTCTTGGAGATCAATGTATTTGTCAGGGTGTTTACGAACGTGAGATAATCTTTTAAACGTTCTAAAGGCAGCTGAGTCTATTGACCTTTTATATCAATTAAGGAGATATTTCCCTACCTCCAGAAGATTATTCTACATTTTCTTTGTTTGGAGGTCATTCAGTAAATAGATTTTACTTTCATGTTTCAATGCCATTGTGGCTGTCTTTAATGAATGGCTGATGCTCTGGATGTGGAGGGTATTTATTATCATCACTAGATTTCTAGAACTGCCGTTGAGTCATTTTAGGGGAAATGTATTAAATCACTGACATTTTGAGCATTTAAATCATCCTTCTTCAATATAGAACCCTCCAGATGTGTGCAGAGTGCAACTTTGCAAATTTTAACAAGAGGTGCCTTTTTCAAAAGGCAAGCAGACTTTGTTTTTCCTTATAGACATCTCCAAGGAAAAACAAAGTCCAGTTGCCCTTTGAAAAAGGCACTTTTTGAGACAATCATGACCTGGATGACCGAGAATCTCCATAGACAACTTTATAAACTGCCCACCAGCCAAGTGCTAAACTGGGTAGTTAAGATACAAATATATGTACATTAGATGCAAATATGTATCTATTTATTTTTTTGACTGAGAGCTGGAACAGATAAAATATTCTGTGTTTCAAACTTGAAATCAGTTGTGCAACGCTCCTAGGACATTTTCAAAAATACAGCAAATATTATCTGAAACACATTATACAGCTTTGATTTGATCACCCCCTTGGATTTGGCACTAAGATCTTATACATAGAATGCTTCTTATTTAAAAATAAAATAAAATAGAGGACTGCTTCACAATCCACTAACAAAAGGGCAACTATTAGCAGCTTCTGCAGCGCCCTTATCCTGAGCATGGTCTGAGCAATGTATCATATGTTCAGGGCAAGCAAAATAAAAGTTACTTAGCTCAGAGGTCCCCAAATCCTGTACTGTGGCCCACTACCAGGCCATGGCCTGTTTGGAACTGGGCCCCGCAAGCAGCAGGCCAGTGTGCATGCACACTCATACACAGCTCAACTTGCACCAATTGAGCTGCCTACACAGGTGCGCCTGCCCACTGCTTGTGCAGCCCAATTCCCCTCTCCTGCCCCACCGGGCATCCAAGCTGCTGATCTAGCTTGTTCCATTTGTACTATAAGAAGACTCCATTGGCTCAAAGGTCTTTACTCTCAAGAAACATCTCAATTCTAAATCATCTTAGTCCCAAATATGTACATACAACACAGATAACATTACTCTAAGAATACAGAAATCTGCCCTCTCTGAAAAATTAACATATAACAGCAAGACACTTAAAAGGGAAGCAGAATAGCAACAAAATGAATTAGTAAATCATACTCTTAAAGGGTCAACTGAATCACTGGTGATAAATCCTTGCCTATTTGAAAATCTATTGTTCTTTCTTAACCACGATCCTTATTGGATATAATTTCTCTGTGATCATTTACTGCTCCATTTTCTTCTATTTTTCAGCCAAATCTACAAAGCTGCCAAACACTCATGCATTTCTTGTATCCAATGGAAATTAATGCACTTCTTTAAATCTGAATTATTTAGCTGCACTTCCAGGAAGGTGCTTAAAAAGGGTATCTTTGCAAAGTAAGCAAAATAATTAAGAATTTCTTTGAGTAGTTCACAGGCTAAAAGTAATCACCCTTTGCATCAGATGAGTATTCTAATGGGAGACAGGAGAAGAATGAACTTCAAGGATGATTGTCTGAGCAATGTGTTGCAATATAATTAACGATGGGCAAGTATTGCCATATTTCAAAGAAACCTGTCTTGTAGGAAATTTAATCAAAGCAGGTTACTAAAAATTCATTTAAAAAAAAAAGCAGGGGAATCTATTATCTTTAATAAAATTCTTGTAGTTACTTTCAGAATTGCTTTGTATGTATTTCAAGGAATAAATGCATACAGTAGTGCAGTAGTAATATACTGACTTGCTACAGTAATAGTAATACAAACATTGTATTGGGCTGTGGAACTTGGAAGTAACAATGTGGCAGTCAAGAGAAGGAATGAGGATGGAGAAAGCATCTCAGAAAGGACTCTGTAAAGGTGATGAAGAACTGTTTTCAGGCTTACAAAACTTTATTACTGTAACTTTACAATAAAGATTGTGTTAGTACTTATGGTTTTGGTTTCTTGACTAGACATCCCCACTTTGAAAGGATAAAACACATTAAAAACCATTTAAAATTCTACTGCCTTTTATCTTGTCTTCTTCATTTTTTAATCAAAACCTCTTGGTTATCATAATGATATGATTATATGTCATAGAGAGAGATCTAAAGATAGATTTGGGCAAGAAAATATTTCAAGCGGCAGCTACTTTTATTTAAAGGATTACCTTCTCCAAATTTGTATATAATTTGTATAATTTATAATAGAATAAATAAACGAACAAATTTACCTCTGTAGAAGGCTTATTGTTCACTTGGAGGAAATTCAGAAATCTAATCTGTAAAACCCAGATTAGACTGATAGATCTTTATAGAAATAACTTGTTCATACTATTATGGAAACAGAGAGAGTCAGAAGTCAATGCCTTTTTCTTTTTTCTTTCCCTATCTTTCCTCACTTCTCTTCCCCCTTCCCACCCGCACTGTTTTTCTATTTACTTTTGTACTTTGCACTTTGCAATACTTTATAACTCAATAAAAAATGTTAAACCGGAGGAAATTCAGAAATTCAGGCTGATAAATTACATATTTAGTTTTCGTTTTGTTATCTTTAAGTAGATTTAAATGCTAATGTTTTAATTTTATAACACGTTTTTGATCCTAGGGACATGTTTTAGGTGTCCAGAAGCATCTACCAAATAATACTGACAGCATATCAGCAGCTACAAATCCAAGTATATAGTCTATAAAGGCTATAGGGGCATAAACAATGATGCAATGCAATAATTTATGCATTATGTAAGAAGCTGCAGACTCCTATCATGTTACATTTTCCCAGGAAACCATAATGGACTGAAAAGTACAGTAACATTAAAATAATATCACTCCTGACTGCCAGCCTCTAGGCACTAGAAAAAAAATATGAATATTGTGGGTGACTAGTTTTATTAGTAACTGAGAGTCAGCCAATAGTTTGAGTATTTTAACCTCTTTTCTTGCCCACTCCTTTGAATGCATGTAAAATAATTGTTTTTAAAAAAATAAAAGATATCTTCCCTTTTTACAATAAGCAAGATAATTGTAGGCTAATCATTTCTTTTTACTTAACTTTTCTCCACCATTAAGCAAACTCAGAAGTTTAAAAGTAAGCTGTTATTAAATATAAGTTAAAGATATCACATGGTTATTTCCCCTTAAAACATTTTGGATTACATAACACCGTGCCTGGGACATACATACTTCATTTAATTTGCTGTTAATTCATCTACACCTAAAATGGTATTGAAATGGTAAAAGACAAGATAATAATGACAAAAACAAATTACTTGGACAATAAATTTCCAGTCAAGGTATATCTCTTGTGTTCTTTATATAGAAGGCCATGAAAAATTGCTATTGGTATTAAAACCATTTATTTCTTAAGAAGAATGTACAGCTTTGCTTATCCTTTGTTTCAGAACCTTATCCCTTATGAATAATGAGATCCAAGCTAGAATATATTGAACAGCCATTAATATTCTCTAGGGATCTTGAGAAATCTGCAACTTACTGATTCATTATCCTAAAAAGTAGTCTTTCCCTATAACCCCTATCTTCAGAACACATGCAGTACATATTATTTTAATATTGCAGAAATGTTATCATTTCCATTAGGCATCATACAGGAAATTGGAAAATAAGTTGGAAAGCTGAATGATAAATTACCAGATATGAGCCAGTGTCCTTGGAGTACACATAGAATTCTGCACAAACAGGACTTTCCCCTAACTATTTGAAGATCCACTGCATATGTAACAGCAGAGTATTCGTTAATGTTTTCTAAGTATGGAAGAAAATGGCAATACTTTTTATTCCCGCAGAGTTTGGTATAAAAGTCATGAAGTATTATCATGCTGATGGTCAAGGCAAAAAAAGGGATATATAATGCCTTCAGTGAAGGTAGAATTCAGTCAACAAGAAATATACAATCCTGAAGTGTTATCAGCAGCTAGGTTACAGTTAGACAGGTCAAAAATTATATAGATAGACACTATTCATTCAAATAGAATATCAATAGCAATAGTATTTAGACTTATATACCACTTCACAGAGCTTTTACAACCCTCTCTAAGTGGTTTACAGAGTCAGCATATTGCCCTCAACAGTTTGGGTCCTCATTTTACCCACCTTGGAAGGATGGAAGGCTGAGTCAACCTTGAGCTTGTTGAGATTTGATCTGTCAAATTGCAGGCAGCCGGCAGGCAGCAGAAGTAGCCTGCAGTACTGCATTCTAACCATTGGGTCACCATAGAAAAAATGGAGGGAAAGAAGGAAAGTAATAGCAAGGAGGGAGGTGTGAAAGAAGAAAGAAAGAAAGAAAGAAAGAAAGAAAGAAAGAAAGAAAGAAAGGAAGGAAGGAAGGAAGGAAGG
>JANHFL010001483.1:49605-68137 GCA_032468155.1 Oxyrhabdium leporinum
AAGATAACATCTAAGGTATTTCTCCACCATGGCATTCCCTTTTTCAGCTGCTCCATTACTTTTAGACATATGGTCAACTAAAGCATAACCCTGTTGGGAGTTGTCAAGCATCATTATTACCCTAAGGATATCTAGCATACACTCAGCTCATTTCTGTGGCTGCTTTCTGAAGACAATGATCAAAGATGCCAACTGCAAGCAAAAACAATCAGTGCATTAAGAATTCCCCGAAGGCCTATCATTTGAAACCTCAGCTCCGAGCAAACAATTCAGTACTTCAAAAGGTACCATTAACTGTTTGGAGATGTTCTGTGTCATTATATAAAGTCTATTTTTCAGGTGCACACCGATCTTTAGTCATTATTAGACAAAGGATGTTTTTGTGTTCATGAAATATATTAACAGTACAATTCCAACAGATTGTGAGACATTTTATTTAGTTAAATCTATTCCAGGAGTCAAGGAAATAGAGCATTATTGCCCTGATTTAAACTTAGCCAAATTGTATACCAAGCTAATGGAAGAAAGGGGATGTTTTTCTTTGTTTTGCATTCTTCTTAGGGTTTATGAACATTTTTTGCCATAAAAATTATTCACCCATATGGTATCAGAAGTCCCTTGGCTGCTTGTGAACAGAGGAACAAGTTGTGTGCAGCATGGAATCATACTAAAAACGGATGGTATGAAATGTGTATACCTCCCTCTCTGATGCCAGCGGGACAAGATCTCACAAGCTTGAGATTGTCACATAAAATATATTATTATCCAGGCTTTTCAAAGTGCAGAACTAAGAGAGGTATTGCTTAGTTGGTCCTCCAGTAAAGTAACAGTGCTAAATAACTAGACGTGCCTATTGGATGATGACCAAAGAAAGGAGAAGACAAAGAGGTGAAACAGCTACAGTACATGACCTTAGATGCTGTCTTCATCAGAACAGTTATGACCCAACATTCTTGTCTGGACATCACTGGAGTACAAACCTTTAGAACAGATAAATGGATACCAGGATATCCTTTATCACACATATGGGAGGGGTTGTTGGTTTTTTTAGCAGTATAACAGCACCAAAGAAAGTAGGCAGTAATGTATGGTATCATTGTAACAATAAAGCACATTCTTTTCTTTTTAAAAAAATGAGTGTGTTGATTGTAATCATAATGGTGGGGTGCACTGCACCAAAACAAGAAGTCCCATCAAGGTTTCACATGCTGTTGGAGTCAAGCTATTATTCATAGTATTTAGATAGATGGATTAACAGTCTGAACCAATAGAAGACAGATTTCTGAGTTCTCTTGTTTCCTAGTCTATTTAAACAATGTATTCATGCTCATGCATTCAGTACAGACTCCTAATTTTTGTTGGTGAACGCAGCATGTAATACACTACAATGCATCTTATAAAAGTTTATCCAGAAATAAACTTTTTATTTATCCATACACATTTTTAAGACAACTATCTTACATTTCTGCATACTGTGATCTTATAATACAGCAAAAACAAGCAAAATGGATGGTAGCGAATCATGGAATCAGAAGGAGTCATTAACGCCATTTATACTATAACCTACTGCTCTGTGCAGGAATTCAAATTAAAGAATAACTGAGAGATGATTGTCTGGTCTTCTTTTAAATACATTCAAGGGAGTCAATACTTCTTTAGTTATTGGATTCAGCATCAACTTGCCTTTTTTGGTAGGACTTTTTATCTAATATTTCATTGGAAACTGCCATTCTACAACTTCAACTCATTATTGCCTGACTCACACTCTGAAACCACAGAAAAGAGAGTGTGACCTTATTCTGTTTAACATTGTTTTTGCTATTTCAAGAATATATTTATATCACCAGGCTAGTCTTAATAATAAACACTGCATATCCCTTCATTCTCTCTCCATAAGACTTAATATTTGGTCTTCTCTTCATCTTTATTGCTGTTCTCTGGACCTGTTGCACTTTGCCTGCATTTGTAGCAATACTCAAGACAGGGTCTACTCAATGCAAAATGCCATAAAAATATTATTTCCTCTGATATGACTGTTAATACAGCCTAAAAGTGCATTCGTCTCTTTGCAGCTATATTAGCTTGTATTTAATTCCCAGTCAATTGCTATACCCATGTCTTACTCATAAGTGTTATTAGCAATAACAATAACAATAAGACTTATATACCACTTCACAGTGCTTGATAGCCCTCTCTTTACAGAGATAGCATATTGCTCCCAATAATCTGAGCCCTCATTTTACCAACCTTGAAAGGATGGAAGTCTGAGTCAACCTTGAGCCCGATGAGATTCGAACTGTCAAATTGCTGGCAATCCGCAGTCAGCAGAATTATCCTGCAATACTGCATTCTAACCACTGCGCCACCATGGCTCTTTATCAAACCAAGGATCTCCCATTATAGATTTGTACATTTGATTTCTTTTATTACATCTCTGTTAAATTTCACTCTGATAACGTAAAGCCATTTCTCTAATCTGT
Source organism: Oxyrhabdium leporinum (assembly GCA_032468155.1). Taxonomy (NCBI): domain Eukaryota; kingdom Metazoa; phylum Chordata; class Lepidosauria; order Squamata; family Cyclocoridae; genus Oxyrhabdium; species Oxyrhabdium leporinum. The sequence continues at coordinate 52,086 of JANHFL010001483.1, forward strand.
TATCATCTTTAATTTTATTTCTCTGTTTTAAGACATTAGCCAATAATTGGTATTATCTGCAAAGCTGATAAAAAAAAATCTCCTCTACTCTTCAAAGTTGTCATTAATAAAGGAATAAGTCTTGTTAGACCACTTAAAGCATCCTTTAACTAAATAACCATTGATGGTACAAAGTTTCAACTCAGATAAGTATTCCCTATTACAATGCCTCAAATTTAACTAGTTTACTAATCCAATCATAGAACAAGGCAAGGCTACTGATTTATACTAATCACTCCATTGCTTTCAAGATGCCTCCAAGTCAATCTTTTATGATATCTACTCTAGAATATTTTTTCAATCCTGCTTTTTTTCATATACAACTTATCTTAATATAAAATCAAAGGGAATGCAATATTTACCTGTGAACAACAACTGCAACGTTTAAGAAATGTATCAAGGCTGCAGCTATGTAGCACATATTATTTATAGTATTCTAACTTTCCATCATTAGATTGCTCAAAACAATTCAGACAACATGAAATACATTAGTAATTAAAATAATTGTCAACCAACTCAGAAACAAAGCTAAGGAGAATCATTTCATCTCTGATATACAGGAAATTGTATATCAGACATACAATGGTAATTGAATCCGGAGTCATGGTCATAAATCATGCCAGTCATTGCAGGTCACCATGTGGCTGTACCTGATTTTATGACCTTTCTGCAGCACTTGTTAAGCAAATCCATTTTCCACAATGGGCGGGTTTTATGCAGGAAATCAAAAGTAAACTTCAGAAAAAAATGTCATAACTTGTGGTCATGTGATCATAGGACACTGCAAGCAGCCATAAATACAGGCCAGTTGCCCAAATGGTCCAAATGTGATCACATGACCATAGGAGAGAGTTGTCAGAATTGTGAATCCAGGTCATAGGTAATCCTGGGAAGCTATTCAAACAATAGCTAAGCAACTGGCTATAAATCAAGGACTATCAGTACTTAATTCTGTAGAGATTTCATCCTAAAGATGCATTTTCTAACACAATAAGTTCATGGTGAGCATTATGCAGTTAGCAAAATTTAATTAAAAAAGAGTGAAGGAAGGAAAGATTATCTCTACAAATTATATATTCAGCTGCTAAATATGCACACATTTCTTTCAACGTGACTCTAATTTGTTAACTGCACCAAGAAATAAAATGTAATTTTCATTTATGTAATATACCGTGTAAAGATATCCAATTCGTGCATCTATTTTATGCTCATGGTGTCAATTTTATGAAGAAGTGAGTTGAAGGAATCTGAGATTAATCTTCCTCAATTAAATTAATTATGTAACAGTTATCAGTTAGTCTGTGATATTATAAGCATTTTGGACAAACAAAAACCAAAGTCTAAATATTTTCCATTAACAAAAGCAGGGGAAAGTGGGGTGGGAAAATAAGAACCTTACTAGCACAGAAAAAACACTCCTAGGTTAAAAAAAGTTAAAAAAATCTTTCTGCCAAACAAATTACATTACCCAGATGCCTTCAAATTTCTATAATAAATAATAATAATTAGCATTGATTCAAAAATCTGACTTATGTATGAACACAAAAGTAGATTTTTATTTAAGCTTCCTACAGAGGACAGAAAAAAAAACATTAATATAAATTATTTTAACTGTGAGAAATTTTGGTTTATTGACTTCTAACCTCTTTTCTTCACGTGGTCATATATTCTGGTGTGACCTTTTTAGTACTGTTAAGAGGTATAATTTAACTTGATATATTTCTCCTATTTTGTGTAACAATGGTAGCTAAGGGTTTCTTTGAGGTCTAATTTATAATAGCTAATGAAAACATAATTTTCCTGTGCTATTCTTAATAGTCTTTTTTTGAAATTACATTCACTGCATTTTTTCCTAATTGTCCAAATTCAATTAGTTTTCAATCATTGCCAGTTTATTAAGCTTTCCCACTGTTAAATTAAAGAACACATTCCTCTGAGATACCAATATATAAGGGAGCTTCCACTTCAACAGCTGTGCTTTCAAGTAAGACCAACAGCTCATCAGATCAGGGGGAAAAAAGTGTTTTTCTTAGCTCATTCATAATGTGTAAATAAACTCGCAGTGCCATCCAGCTGGCATTGAAAATGATAACAAAGTTCAGCAGAAAGTTTTATCAGTAAATTCCATAGTAACTGGAGCATAGCAAGGCTTAATTTGTCACAAGAATAGTCTAAATGGTGCAGTTTAACAATTGTTCTCTTTTCTCTGGTAGCAAAATACTCCAGCAGTGCCTGGATACCTTCACAGAAGAGGAGTTCAGAATTAGCAAAGAGGAGGGTGTATGTAATCTCTCTGATCCAAGTAATGGAACTGTGAGTAGTCTTGGTGCTCTCTGAGCTTGGTTGTGTTCTTGCAGACGTTTCATTATTCAAACTAGATAACATCACGGTTAGGGGACTGGAGACTAAAACATATGAAGAACGGTTGAGTAATTGAGTATGAAAAGAAGGAGTAGGGGGTGACATGATAACAGTGTGTCCACGCCTAAGGAGCTGCCACAAAGAAGAGAGGTTAACCTATTCTCCAAAGCACCTGAAGGCAGGAAAAGAAGCAATGGATGGAAATTAATCAAGGAGAGACTCAACCTAGAACTAAGGAGAAATTTCCTGACAGTGAGAACAATCAATCAGTAGGACCATTTCCTTCCAGAAGTTGTGGTTGCTCCATCCAAGTAGTTCTTTTTAAGGAACAGATGGAACAACCATTTGTCTGAAATGATAGCAGGATCCTGCTTGAGCAAGAGGTTGGACTCAAAGACCCTTCCAACTCTATTATTCTGTTGTTCTGCTAGTCATGATAATGTTACCTAGTTGGGTAATGAAACATGCAAGAAAACAACAAAGCTCAGAGAGCACTAAGTGCCCCTCCTTTCACAGCCCTTGCTATTCTTTCTTATATTTAAATGAAACTTTCAAAGTAATGAGGGTTGTGACAGGCTTTTGAGCGATATATCAAGAGCTTCACTCCAAAAGTAATGGGTGCAATCGGGAGTAAAATAAAAACTATTTCATTGTAATTAATTTTAATAAAATAAACTATAAAGAAGGTAAAAACAATCTTGTGTTGAGCTCATGTCTTGGTGATTGCATTACATCTATTTTATTGTTTATTTATAGATACCAAACAGTTTAGAGGCTGTCCAATTCCATATGACTGAATAGCTTAGAGTTTTAAAAATAGAAACTATAAAATAAGATCAAAAATCAGATGCCGTCAGGAGAAAACCATATATACCAGATGAAAGATCCCACAGAGGCTCAACAACCACTCTATTTCAAAGTCTGGGAGAGTAGCCAAATTTTCAATAATTTCCTAAACTTCATGGGAATAGGAGCTATATGGATCTCTGGAAGGATGCTATTTCAGGCACCACGACAGAGAAAGCATGCTTCGAGGATAAGTAATGCCTCAAATAACTAGGCCCTATGCCATGAATGATGCTATAAGTGGTAATCTGTAGTTTGAATTGCACCTAGAAGCCAACTGGCAATCAATATGGGTCAAGGGGCAGTAGTATCATACAGTGATACTGCACATTACTGCTCATACCGATATGTTCTGAACCAATAATAGCTTCCAAGTGATTTTCAGGGATGGCCTGATGGAGAACACATTTCAGTGTTCCATTTGTGAGATAAATAGGGTGTAAGTGACCATCTGAAGGTCTTCCCCATTCCAGGAATAAGTGCAATTAGTCTACTAGATGGATCTGTGTGCAAAGCTCTTCTTGGCCATCGCTGCCACTTGTTCATCCAGCAAGAGCTATGAGTCCAAGAAGACCCTCCATTTGCTCATCAGTCTTGAATGGGAAGGTTCTACCCCAACTAAGACTGAAGATGAAAGATCCCCAGGGCTTTGGGGAGCATTATCCACAGCCACTCAGTCTCGTTAGGATTGAGCATGACCCATACTGCTCCAGTCAGACCCACAGAGCTTCTAGACAGGACATCAATAGAATCACTTGGATGTCCTGGGATCAAGGTGTCCAACTGTGTATTATCAGCATACTGAAGATACAAGAATATGAATCAGTGAATGGTTCCTCATTCAATATACTTAAAATAATAACTTCCCAGTCACCTTGTCTAATTTATTAAATAATTTTCTTTCCATAGCATACTGAAAATTTCAAATTAGTAACTGCCTTGGAAGATATTTCATTTCCATACCCATACTTTTGGATTTGAGATTTATTTTCTTTGTTTAATAATCTGTTTTACTGCTGAAGTATTAGGAACACAAAGTTTTAAAAAGGAACTTTTAAGCTTTAAATAGATAAAACCTCAAATAAGCCAAAGGGAGAATACTTTAAGGAAATTAAAAAAGAAATTGGGGAAACAAATAGATTTTTATAGGAGAGTGAGAGGGGCAAGAGCAGATATCGTGTAAGCTAGACAATGGAAAAGATAGAGAAGAAAGAAAAGCTTAAAATGGGTAACCAAGATCTGGAAGCAGATAGAAATAAAGATCCAACAGAGGAATATGGGAGACAAGCTAAGAAACGAATAATTAAAACTTTAAGGCAGTTAAGACATGATGGTTAGAAAAGGGAAAAGACTTAAGACACAATTTTTAAAAAAGAGAGAAATAAAGGGATGGGATTAGTGAAGGGGGATAACATAGAAAAAAAATTAAAATTTGAATGATGGTATAATTAAACTATAAATTTAACAAGAAATGCATATTCGTTAAATGTAATAGAGTAATAATACCCTATTTGAACATGGTGACTGACATAAAAATAACCCTATAATCTGAATAAGCAATATGGTGACTGTGAGTTGTAAACTGGTTAAATATAATAGATAAGATTGATAATTTTATCTATGTTTATATTAGTTAAAAGTAATAAAGATGACTAACGGTAGCTTATTTGTATTAAAAGGTGTGATATCCAAAACATAGTGATTGATATAAAAAAGTTATGTTGAATAAGTAATAATGAAAGATTTCAGCACTGTAAAAATGTCTAGATTAATAATAGAATTATAACAACTGTTTAAACGTAATAGAGAGGACTGATAACATTTTACCTAAAGATATTAATTTAAAATAGGATGATTGGCACAAATTTACATATGAAGCATTGAATAATTAAACAATGTAGAACGGCAATTTGATATACAGCTATGTAATATTGTTAGAATTATATAATTTGGTGAAATGATCTAAATATGAAGAATACTAATTTATTTGTATTGAAGGTATAACAGCCAGATGCCACACTGTTCACACAATGATATGTTTGTATAAAAAATAAAAAAAGTTTATTAAAAAAAGTTTTAAAAAGGAAATATTGAAATAGAAAAAAATAGAAAAAAATAAGGTGAAACAAAAAGGCTGCCACATCTATATTTATAAAAAGTAAAAAGAGAAAGAATACTTTATTTTTTAAAGTTATATGTAATAACCACTAGTCATAGTTTAGATAGCAACAGCAATAACAATAGCACTTAGATTTAGATACTGTTTCATAGTGCTTTACAGTTCTCTTTAAGCAGTTTACAGAGCCAGCATATTGCCCTCCAAAATCTGGGTCCTCGTTTTACTGATGTTGGAAGGATAGAAGGCTGAGTCAACCTTGAGCCAGTCAGGATCAAACTGCTGGCAGTGGACAGAGTGCAATACTGCATTCTACCCACTGCGTTACCAGGGCTCTTGATACTTAAACTTTATATTACACATCAATAATTTCTGTTAGTCTCTTCCCGAGCCCTAAAAAACACATTCCAAACATCTAAACATGCCTTACTCAGTCATACATTGTACTTAAGGGAGATGTTCCTGCCTGAATTTAGTTAAAACTCCACTGTGAACAGACACTGTTAGTTTTGCCGTTACTGCATATTCCCCAATGTCAGTCTTCCATTCTGACGCTGTAGCCAAAATACTTATTTTCCAATCTTGTGCTAGATTTATCCTTCCTGCACTCGACGTGTATCTGGGTCAATTATATTTTTCATTCATGTTTTCTAGAGTTCAGCATAGTAGAAATATGCATTTCAGACTATAATTTATTTTTAGATTTTTATTTTTTAAATGTATTTTTTCTACACTTTTGAAAATATCAAATTATTACCTTCTTTGTTGTGACATTTCCAACGTTAGTTGCTGCATGATATATCTATCTTAGCCATTGTAAATAGAGTTACATACCACGTAAAACATTTTGTATCAATTTTCCCTTACACTGTAACTTGAAGTAAATTTCATGGGTTTTTTTCTCCAATAGCCACTGCAGGGGTAATTGCCTCTCTCAAATTTTGCATTCGTTTGGTTATACAGTTTTTAATTTGTTCCATCTTTGTATCATATTTCAGCAACGACTTATAAATAGGGGACTTGGGTTCCATAGAAGAAGGTGATCTAAAACAAAGGAATGTCCTTTGACAAGGACGATCCTTTCACGGTGCATGTAAATTAGGACATTTGACAAGCTACCAAGGAAAGCAAGCAAAGACTACAACTCCTAGATTATTAGAATTCTAGTCCTATTCCTCCCTTCTGAATAGTCTCTGCTTTTAAGCCCTGTAGATTTCACTGTTAATCACAGAAACATGCTATGAACAACTTTTCTGCAGGAGTATGGTGGTTCATGTAGCTAGGATGCTGGGTTGGAGGTTAGCAAGCCCACGTTCGAGTTCAGAGTGTTGCCATGGGGTTGGGGTGAGCTTCTGTCCTTCATGCCAGCTCCTGCCGGAGACATGAAAGGAGCCTCCAACTGTACGTCCCTCAGGCAACAGATATGTTACCAGCTAATCCTTTCAACCCAGAAGCACCAAGGTGCTTCAATACGTGAGCGATATGATGCGAACAACTTATCTCATTGTGTTGCTTTCCAGGTCTGCTTAATCTCAACAGAATCCTTATTATTGCTCAACTATCCAGAATTATTCTTCACAAAGAAGCATTCTGAATAAAATTGCATGTTGGGGAAGCTTGTAAGCCTCGCTATGAATCTACAGTTATGCGATTAGCCATATGATTCGGATAAATTTATTCTATTGGTGTTTATTTCTTTTCAACTAGAGAGTCTTTACTCTGTAGCTTTCTGTGTCCTGAATAACAAACAATCGTCCACGCTTTCTTGGGAGGCAGCTTGTTCGCATCCCAAATTTCACCCAATTCACATACTGCTCGCAAATTATCCCAATTGTCTTACAGCTCTGAGATAAATTATAAACACAAAACTCAAAGTCAGCAGCAAGGCCTGAGAAAAGCTGCTTGATGTATTTGAGAGCTGCTTAAATTCTGCTTTATGTGTTTGAGATCTCATAGGAGAAATATTTATGCCATGGGAAACCTGCTGCAAAATGCATTAAACATCAGGAAGCGAGGGAGGAAAACTAAGCTTGCAAAAAAAAGTGAATTATGCCAAAACCTAACCCTTATTTAAATTCATTCTCCAATGCTAGTGCTCAACCAAATTGGCAAGCCTTGGCCTATAGACCGGGGTCAGATGATATACCTTCTCTTTTTAATACATGGTCTTATCTAATTCAAAATGAAAATAAAATCAGATACGTCTACAGACACAGTAGTCCTTAGAACCACAACTGAGCCCAGAGTTTATGCTCCTAAGTGAGAAATTTGTTAAGAGAGTTTTGCCCCATTTTATGATTTTTCAGGCCATATTTTTAAGTGAATCACTGCAGTTGTTAAATTAGTATTATGGTTGTTAAGCGAATCTGGCTTCTCCATTGGCTTTGCTTGTTAGAAGGTCACAAAAGATGATCACATGAACTCAGGACATTACCACCATCATAATGATGGACCAGTTGCCAAACATCTGAATTTTGATCACGTGATCATGGGAATGCTGAAAAGTTACAACTGTGAAAAACAGTCATAAGTCACTTTTTTCAGTGTCGTAACTTTGAATGGTCACTAAATGAGCTGTTGTAAGTCAAGAACTACCTGCATATATAGGTCTAGAACAACACACCACTGTATTGGTGAAAACAACAGATTGAAATGTAGAAAGCTTATGGCTACTGTATACTCCTGACTGCAGGGTGAACAAAATGAGGAGAAATCCTGACAATCCTAACTTGAACTAAAGCCAACCTTGGCAACTTTAAGGTACTTCAACTCCCAGAATTTCCCAGTCTTCCCCATGCTGGCTGAAGAATTCTGGAAATTGAAGTCCATAATCTCAAAGTTGCCAAGATTGGTAACCTCTGAACTAGAATTTACTGAAGTTTGCCTTTCAGCAAAATATTAGGCTTCATGGGGCATCCCAAGGACTATGCGTACCAAGTGAATGGCACCAGGATTCATTGGTGGGCTAGCAATTTCATAAGGTCAAGGCCTCTGCAAGGTTTAAGGTACCTATATTTTTTAAAATATATATATACTCAAAAACATACAACTGCTGAAAACAAAGACACACATGGCTTCCTACACTGACATCATTTAGAGGATTTTCATCAGATAGCAATAGCACTTAGACTTATATACCGCTTCACAGTGCTTTACGGCCATCTCTAAGTGGTTTATAGAGTCAGCATATTGCCCCAATAATCTGTGTCCTCATTTTACCCACCTCGGAAGGATAGAAGGCTGAGTGAACCTTGAGCTGGTGAGAATCGAACTGCCCAGCTGCAGTCAGCAGAATTAGCTTGCAGTACTGCATTCTAGCCACTGCGCCACCACAGATCTTTTATTTTAGATCCCTGCAAGTTGCTCTTGCTTAAAACATATAGACAGAAAGAAGAGAGTAGAGGTTATTCTGCTGATTGCATCCAATTTCTTTAACAGACTTACCAAGCTGATATCAAATGGGACAGTCCTGTTGTTCTTAAGCTTTGGGTTTGAAAGTTTTGATCCTGTCATATATACACAAAACAGGGACTAAAATGCTGGGAGTGATGTAGGTATTTTGGCTGGGTTAGTACAGTATTCTGAGCCAGTTTGGTCAAGTGGTTAAGGCACCAGACTAGAAACCAGAAGATGGTGAGTTCTAGACCCATTTTAGCCATGAAAGCCAGCTGGGTAACTTGGGGCCAATCACTTTCTTTCAGCCCAACCCACTTCACAGGGTTGCTGTTGTGGGTAAAATGAGATGAGGAAGGACCATTAGGTATGTTTACCACCTTGAGTCATTTATAAAAGTAATAAAGACAGACAGACAGATAGACAGATATAAATTAAATAAATAAATAAGACATCTTGTTTGCTGGCTTAGTGTGTTATGTGAAGTAAAATTTAGTTGAACATTCAACCCATCATGTTTAACACAAATTGTGTGTTTGATCTTAGCCATAGTCCCAAGAAGAAGACATGTTTATCATACATTATATAAACTCTCTCTATATATATCACTCTAATCTGTTTTCCTCTTTCTATCTGTTTATGATCTTTATTCTCCCATCTTTACTTGTAGTTTTCTGTTTGCTAGCTGCCTTCTATGAGTAGATTGCTTTGACACTGCATATCAACACTATAGATTTTGTAACATATGCAAAGAAAAATAATCTTTTCCGCTCAGGGCAAGATTTTTCACACCATTCCAGATAAATTATATCCCATTAGGAGTTTTAGCAGATGTATTCCAAAGACAAAATAGAATGTTACAGGAGATCCTAGTTTTTGCAATTGGGATTAAAATGGTTTTGTTGCTATTGTTAATATGTAGAATAAGGTCCCTAATTGTTCCTCTATTCTATTTGTTTAATTGTCTAAAAATAAAGTTAGAACTTTTTTGCTTTTCTCAGGAATTTATCCTAAGTTGGCCAAAACAGTGTTCTAAGTTCTATTCCATTTGTGTGTGGATACAGAGAGAGAGAATCATGTTTTTTTTTTTAAAAAAGATGTAATTTTTGTTTTTTTATTTTTTTAATCTTTTGTTTTTCAATCTTATTCTGTGCCATTTCTTTTTCACTGGTAGCCAGATATCAGCATGCTCTATTTTTAGAATGTTTCTGCAAACTCAGTTAGGATTATTATATTATCTCCATTTCATTTCTCGCAATTCACTGTGAAGCTATAAAACTACTTGAAGTCATAAAAAACAGCTTAAAATAAGGGTGTAAACAACCAATCTGGCACTTCAGTGGAAACTCAATTTTGCTTTAATGAATCCCCACATAAAGTTTATATTTTCTTTCTTCCTGTTTTTTTTCTTTCTCAAACCCATATAAATTTCAGATTGCTACTCACTGCGGAAACAACTTGGAATATCCATGCAAATTTTCAATTATATTGTTCTAGCTTTCATAAAATGTACAACAATTAGAGAAAGTCTCTGATGCAAAGATACATTTTTAAATTTTTATTTTATTTATTTTCTCTTTACATACAATATGTGCTTAATGAATACCATACTGTCTAAGTCAATTTGTTTACACAGTAATACTTATTAAGTTCCTAACTTCTACCTCTTTTATCCAGCCATTGATAAAACAAGTCCCAAGTTTGAAAATATTTGGTGTCTTCTTTTTCTTTTATCTTCAGCATTAATCTGTCCATTTCTGTACAGTCCAATTTTTTTTAATTATATCTTCTTCCCTAGGTGTTTCCTCATTTTTCCAATGTTGTGCAAATACAATTCTTGCTACTGTTAAAACATGCAATATCAAATATACATTCCCTTTATCATATTTTTCTGGTATTACGCCTAACAAAAATAATCCTGGTTTATAATCTATATGCTGTTTTAACATTTTTTTTCTAACCAAGTATGCACTTTCTTCTAATTTTTTTTGTTGCTTTTGGGCACGTCCACCACAGGTATGTGCCCAGTTTCTGATTTCCAACATTTGGTAGAAATATTTTTAAAGCTGATCAACTTCAACAGTGAGAGAATGTACACACTTGTTAACTTAGATAGAACTTTTACAATCGCTGTCAAAGAATCAAGCAAAAACTGTGGTTGACCTGTGTTACAAGTCAAGTCTTTTTAATGAATGGAAATGTGATAATTCAATCTTATGGTTTATTGTGTAATGGCACAATGGAAAATTCACTTTAAAAAGTGGAATCTCCAGTGTTGCCATGTGGAATACTCCTGTCCTGGGTTAGTCATGTTTTTTTTCACTATGATCATCCATTCCATTAACTTTCCCACCAGCTCAGAACCAATGAACTATTCTTCACATCCCTACTATCATCCTCTTTTATTGATCCCATAATCCCTTGAGGGGTGGAGTCTGGGAAACTGAATGGAGCTGAGTGTTTACTGGCGGGATGCCTTTCCTGTTGCCAATGCGGAGTTATATTCAGAGGACATATTCTCACTGTGCCCAGACATAGAAATATCTTCCTCTACCTAGGATCGAACTCACAGCCTCCGGATTGTGAGGCGAGACCTCCACCTCTAGGCCACACACCACTCTTTCAGATCCGTACTATCTTACTTTTTTTTCCCCACCACCTTGAATGATTCTGTGGTGGTGGTGTTGTTTTTTCAAGCCTTCTCATATCTGCTCTCAGGTATTTGAACTAGCACTAGTTTTGGCAACAAAGCAACAATCCAAATTTGATGCAGTGATTAAATTAAAATCAAATAAAAACATTACAAGTATAACTAGCAGGAAAAAAACATAATGCTGTGCAGACATGTAGGTATATAAACTGCCTAAAATAGCCAGCGGGCATATGTGTTTCCAAAAAATATGTGGACAGACAATTAAAAACAATCAAGCCATTTAAAGCTGCTATCACTATTTTTCTTCACAGCTTGGTAGAAATTGAAGTGTGCTTCCAGTGTTGCACATTTCAACATGTCTTTGACTGATTTCTAATTATTGGATCTTGAACTTCTTTTTTTTCAGAAATATTGGAAAATCTTGTGTATACATATTAGACCAGGAGATGGAGAGGGAGAAGGATTCATGCCATGAGGTTCTGAACCCATGGTTCTGCAAACACAGGTCTCAAAATCCTCTTCCTTGAAGAAAAGGAGATGAGACAGCGCTGGCCAGTTCCCAGGCCACAGAACATCTCCAGGACTTCCTTTCAAGCTCATTGATGAAGATTAAAAAAAAAACAACATTCTCAAATTGTGATTTAGATCTCAAGAGCTGCTTTCTCTCAAAATAATGTTTTAAAACTGGGTTTATTGGTTTTTAATTTTTCCCGTGCCTATTTTGCTTCTTACCTCATTCTCTTTGCACGCTAGTCTTACCCACTGCAATCCTTAGCCATACCAAAATTGTTAAGGGCAAACAAACTTTGTCTAAACCTATCTCTGATGTAAGAGTTGCATCATCAACCTTCATCCAGTCCATGATTGGTTGTCTCCATGATTGGACAGCAGTAAGTACTGAAAAAATGATCTTCATGTTGCTCTCCTTTTCATTCTGACTCATTTCTGCACTCTGAATTCAGTTTCCATCTTCAGCAACTGATATTTAAGGTAGGATCAGGATCATGTCACTCAGGCCTGTGATACCAGTGCATAACACAGAGACATTCCATACATTACAGTACCTGTTTTGTTTTTTTTTGTTTTTTAAACTGCCTGCGTATATAAAAAAAGCACATGTGCATTAAATATAATTTAGAAAAAAAGTGAGGTAAAACTTAATAGGGCTAATCTTCAAAGAGTCTGAAAAATAAAGCTAGGCTCTCAAAATGATCAAAACCACTGTGCCAGTCATTTACTGTCCTATAATTCTTATCCTTTTTATTTTCCTTTATTATGTTAAACTGGAACCATTTGCAGGAGTAATCATGTTCTCATTTTAATAAAATGGCAGCTGCCTTCTTTTACAGCTGTAAATGTTATCAGCCATTCTTAAATGATTAACATAGCTGGTCTAATACATGCATACCTAAACGCTAGGTAGAGAAGCTGAAATAAGTAACTTCTCATTGTTTGTGAAGTCTGTAGGACACAGGGAGCCTTTTCTTAATTTAGCAACAGACGTTTTTGTTCAAAGGGCTAAATGAGAAGAAATCTCAGGCCTAGAGTCATGGTACATAATTCTGGTTCCATAGAGAGAGTCACAAGATACTCAGAGTACACCTTCTCTTTGGAGTCCTTGGTGCTCTCTGAGCTTGGTTGTCTTCTTGCAGACATTTCATTACCCAACTAGGTTACATCATCAATGCTAGAAGTGCTAGAAACATCTTCATTTGCTAGCAATATTAAAAGGGGGTCAAAGGCAGGAAAAACCTGAAGAAGAAAGTTGATTTCCAGGGATTGCCTAATAACTCTGCAAGGAAAAATTCTTGCCCAGATCTTTAACTTGTCCTCCCTATCTCTTTGTTTCAGCTGCCTCAATGACCTCGACCCATTAAACCTATAGGAGGAGTACATTTCAGCTGTGTATCATCTCCATCTGGGCCATCATTAAGAGAATTACACATTTCCAGTAGTCCCTGATTCCATGGTTTCCTGCAAGTCCTGATTCAGAAGAGACAGAAAATCCATCTTACCAGACATTACATCACCTATGTTTTGGGATTCAAGGTAATATGTGTATCATTGAATTCATACCATGTCATTAATACGTCCTAAAATGAAAAGATTAAGCAATTATTGCACATTTCAGAGGCTCAGCTGTCTATCTTCTTGAATCTTGTATAGAACAATTAATTGAAGATTAGCTTAGCACATCTACAATATATGCAGAATCAATTCAGAATTTATGCTAACATTTGCACATTTCATAGACTATTCCTACAACCTAGTGGAGAAAGATGGCAATTACAGCTTCTTTGTCTGCTACACAATTTAAACAATCTGTGTATTCCCTTTCAGAAGTACATTTTTGAAAACACCATATGGCAGCAACATCTCCCTATTATTGTAAAACATGACTTCATTTGAAAAATAATTCCACACACAATTACCCTGATTAGAATATTTGATATCCAAAATCCCTTCCAGATTTTTTTTAACAAAAATATTCTCAACATATATAGCAAAGATCCTGTCCAAAAATAAACAAAAACAAAATCTCTTAACTGTTAAAAATGAGACACTGAATGCAAAAAACAAATAAATCTTTTTTCCCATTGATGTTAAAACAAAATCTGTACTACACAGCTTAGTTAGAATGCTTAGAGAATTTGGCCTTAGAGGAAATTGATATGAATTGTCCCAAATTGCAGCTGAAAAATTTGAACTGATTGCTCTTAATTACATTGAAATGGATCAGGAAGGGGGGGGAAAATCAAAATTATATGTTCAGTTGTTGCAGTCAGCCAATCATGCCTTTGTATAATTATGATAGTCATTTTTTTGAAAGCTAAACTGCTCAGCATCAAAAGATAAGTAAGAGGAACAAGGCTACACTTACATTTAGTTATAGGATAAAAGAACTGGGGCTGGGTTTCTCTTTTTTCTCAGTCCAAATCCAGGATGTCTTCTTTGTTGCCCCCCTTTTTTTGACACACACACGGAAAAAATCAAGCAATATGGTCTAAATCTTTGGAACGGATCTGTTTGCACTCTCATAGTTTGAGTTCCTTTTTCTTGGAATTATTGTCACAATTACTTTTTTGAATAGCATTTCTATTATTTCTTAATTAGATCAGCACAATTAAATTATACAGTTTAGTGACCACAGTTTGGATTGACAACTCAGTCACTATGTGTCATGGTCACTAAGCAGGAAATCACATGGCTGCAACTGTGCTTATAATTTCACTTCAGCTTTCCTTTTCCCTCACTCTTTGACATTCAGAAAGCTCACATACCACTGTGTGAAAATGAGCAAGGAGGAAATTAATGTTTGTATTTACATTCATTGGAGAGGAAGGGGATTACAAGAGAGGCACACATTGAAGAATACATAAAGCAGTTCTCTAGCACCAGCTGAAGTAGAGTCCCAGGGATGGTAGTGGAAGGCTGAGACTACTGAAGGTCTGTGCCCTGGGCCTCTACTTAAGCCCAAGCACCACCACTGCTGAGGATTGCCACTGTACGGGACAGCAAATGTCATGGGCCAGGACTCAGACACTGATAACAACTTTGAAGAAGTGGTTCCAGCAGTGGAATGTTCTTCATTGTCTAATCTGCTGTCCAAACTTTGACTTTTGGGATATTTGTGTAGATTCTGAATGTGAAGTTCTGATCTCTACACTGGCTGACAGTCCTGATCTAGCACTTGGAACTTTGGACTGGATTTTGACTATTCTACTGTGTGCTCCCTTTAAAAGCAAAATCACTCAGGGAAACTTCTTTTTCCAGAGAATCTGTTTGGTTTGTATTCCTTATCTGCTGCTATCTCCTGAACCTTGAATAAACTTCTAGTTTCTAAAGCAAATGTGTGTTCGGGGGGTGGTATAATTAAAACCAGAAAGAGTACAACCAAAAGGGGAGAGATGGGGGGGGGAAGTAGGTGAGTGGGCAGAGATAAGATGAGGCAGTTACTTATCTTACCAAAACCTGTGTCAGCCTTCCCAGGTGACAGACAGGAAATGCAACAAGGTGAGTTAATTCAATTTTATTGTAAGGCTACATTAACAGAATCTTGCAAGTCTGAAAGTACAAATTTTCCACCATCTCCATCTCCTGAGAAGCTGGAGAGAGTCACTTCTGAGCCTCCTTCTCTCTTGCAATTTATAGAATTGTGAGCTTTGCATTCTCTTATTTGACCATTCCCTAAGCAACATTTCTTCTCATCTCTCAAGGTTGTTCTTACATAACATTACTGGACACTGTCAAGCTGGGAATAGTTGGTTTGGGATGGGCCCTTGCCTAACACCTAGTGGTATTAACAACTGCAGCAATTGCTGTTCCTAAGTGATAGCAATAGCAATAGCACTTAGGTTTATATACCGCTTCACAGTGCTTTACAGCCCTCTCTTTACAGTGGCTTACAGAGTCAGCATATTACCCCCAGCAATCTGGGTCCTCATTTTACCCACTTCGGAAGGATGGAAGCTCAGCCTTGAGCCGCTCAGAATTGAACTCCTGGAGTGAGCAGTGGGTTAGCCCTGCAGTGCTGCATTCTAACCACTGTGCCACCACAGTTCTATATGTATGCAGTCATGCACTTCGCACTTCGGAGGCTCCCGGATTTGAAGACCTTTCGCCGGGAGCTGAAGACCCTACTCT
>JANHFL010001483.1:88455-99462 GCA_032468155.1 Oxyrhabdium leporinum
TCTATCTATCTATCTATCTATCTATCTATCTATCTATCTATCTATCTATCTATCTATCTATCTCTATCTGTCTATCTATCTCTATCTATTTATCTATCTATCTATACCCTTTTGTCTGTATTGCCATGTAAATGTGTTACAGCAACTCTATATCTCTTTCTACCTATCTATCATCTATCTATATCTATTTATCTATGTATCTGTTAACTATCATCTATTAAACAAATATATATAACTTCCCAATTCACACAGTGACTACCTTGTTAAGTCCTTCCATTTTTTATTTTAACATCAGCACACTGCCCCACTAAAGGGAATACTTCAAAGCAAAAATAATGTCTAAAACTATAGGAAAACTATATTTTATTTACCCATTCCCTTGCCTGAATTAATAATCTGATATTGCTGTCTTAGAATCGATAAAGGCTTAAAGTGGGTATGGTGGCACCTTAACAAAATGTGGGTTGTGCCACATTTAAATAAAGTTGGTGGCATCAAGGGGGCAGGGATATAGAGTAAAACATGCCCCACTGCAGCAGTTCCCCTCAACAAAACCTCAAAGGAAAATCAATTATTTCCCAGAAACCATTTCTTTCCAAACATCCCTTCCCAAATGCATACAACATACAATAAGCATACATCCTACCTAAGCAGTTGTTTCTTGTTTAGTTTGATTTCCAGCTTTTGGAGTTGGTTGAAATACTCTTTCTGGTCTTAATATGCATTTTGCAAAAAATCAGATTCTTTCTCTTCTTTGGAATGTCCCGTTTTGCATTCAGTCATCTGAAGCTGTGTTTCAGAAGGAAATAAACTGACATTCTATTTGTCCTAAAAGGTTGGGTTAATCCTTTAGGGAAAAAAATAAATGCAATAAGTTTAAATATGATCAAAGAAAAAAAATGACAACATATTTGACCATAGAAATAAAAAGTCTTCATGGTCATTAATATTTGGTTAGAATTAATAAAGCTCAGCAGGATTACTGGTCATGGAAATGTTTTTGTTGTCATTTAAAGAATTCTTTAAAAGGGGAATCTGTAATTTAATGATAACACATTATGTATCTTAGAAAACACATTCCTTCTTGATCTGAACAAAGACCTAATAATTTTTTACTAAGAAAGCTGAAACAGAGAGACAGTTTTGCAAATTACTATCTGCCTTTTTCCCTCCTTTTTTGAACCTATTTGTGTGCACAATGAACAACAGCAGCTCTGAGGTGTTCAAATAGATAATATAGCAAGTGATTAACATTTTCACAATGGCAGCATGCACACCAAAGAGGGTTTGTTTGTTTATATCCCAATCTTTATTACTGTTGTAAATAACTCAAGATGACAAACATGCCTAATCCTTCCTCCTCCTCATTTCCTCACAAAAACCACACTGTGATTTAGGTTGTATTGAGAGACAGGAATTGGACCAAAGTCACTCAGCTGGATTTCATGCCTAAAGTGGGACTAGAAACTCTCCATCTTCTGATTTCTAGCCTGGTGCCTTAGCCACTAGACTAAATATTACCAATATTGCAGTGGTTATTCTGAGCTGGATGAAATGGTAACTTTAGGGTTGAGAAGCTCCATGTTTATTTTAACCTTATGTCAAAGAAATTTGTATTTTTTTCACTTTACTATGTCATAGTAGTTCTTTGTTATTATTGGAAAATGGTTACTGGATTAATAGAAAATCCCACCTCTTTCCCACTGTATGTACCCCCAATCTTAGTTACTTGTATTGTTGTACTTACTTTTCACTTTACTGTTTTAGCTTTTATAATACCATTGTTATTATGTTGCAAGCTGCCCAGAGTTGCATGATTGAGAGATGGGCAGCATCTAATTTAATAAATAATGAAAATATAGTTGCTTTGGATTCTGCTAGTGATTCCAGAATCCTGGATACTTTCCTGGGTTATAATCCAGTTCAAGCCAGACATCATTTGTGTTATAAGATTTAGCTATTGATTGATTTCCATAGGTATTTCTATCACCGTTCCA
This sequence comes from Oxyrhabdium leporinum, assembly GCA_032468155.1. Taxonomy (NCBI): domain Eukaryota; kingdom Metazoa; phylum Chordata; class Lepidosauria; order Squamata; family Cyclocoridae; genus Oxyrhabdium; species Oxyrhabdium leporinum. Next base: position 90,453 of record JANHFL010001483.1, read on the forward strand.
CATTACCTAGCAGTTTATTAAAACACTTCATCTGCTGGGCTAATTTATTTATTATGCACCTACTTGGTGGCACAGTTAGGTGCTACGTTACAGTTTTCCTGTTGGGCTATTCTGTCTATTATACTCCTTCAATAATAAATGGCAAAACCATTTGTCTAAATAACAGGCAACGACAACTTTGTAAAATGATGCGGAAGGTCTAAAATGTGCCACAAATACAGAGATATAAAATATTTCTAGATTTTTCTAGGAGTATGGAAGCATTATGTTTATTTCTCATTTAAAATAATCACAGTAATCAATAAAGAACCAACCTTTTCCACCTTTGCCATCAGTTTTAATTTTTACTAAAGTATTTTAATTATTTTCTGATTTGGACATCTCAATGTCCAGCCAGATTCACATGATTCACATAATTCTCAGACCAATTGATTGAAAAAAAAAAAGTGAGGTTGGCCAAATTGCCAAAAATGAGCTAAAAAAAACATTGATACCTTTAACATCATACATAAAACTTATCAAACTTGGGTGCAACCTGGAGATTTGATTAAAGGCTTGGAAAAAGGAAAATTCTAGGTGAATTAGAATTAAAAGATTCTTTCACCACTTGATCCATTTCTACAGAATCCTAGTTGCTTACTTTGTAAAATAAATAAATAGTTTATCTAGACATCATAGAAAAATCTCTTCTGAAAATTAGGAAAAGTTTCAATCACCATGCATAATGTAAAATTGATGATGTAAAATTGCTGTCTGTCCGTGTGTGTATGTGTGTGTAAATAATGCAAATGTGAATAGATAAATAGGTACTACTTTGGTAACAAGGTAACTGGGTTCCTTGCCACATGACGGATAGTCATGGCAGCCACATGACCACAGAAATGTCTTCGGACAATGCTGGCTCCCTCAACTAAGAAACGAAGATGAGCAGCCCCTAGAGTCATCAGTTTAAATGTCTATTGAGATCCCAATTATGATAAATGAAGCAACTAAGAGAAATCAACAGGAAAAACATGCAAATCAATTTATAAAGAGAATAAGAGTGCACAAGCTTTGTATAGTTAGATGATATGTGTGTTGAATCTGTTGTACCATATTTCCATTTTTGTTGTGGTTATTTTCTGCTCATAACACAGCATGGCTGCTTTTTTTTTCAAATAAGTTTTATTTTATTTTTACACAGCATGGCTGCTTGTTAAAGTCTTTATGTTTTCATCGGGTATGCATACACTACAGACAACCTTAAGGTTAACATGTTTCTCAGTTTAAAGTAGTGGGCAGGAGAGATTCAAGCCACTAAAAGATAGTTACTGTCGATCTTCCAACTCATTTCCCACTGAATATGAAGACTTGCTGGCGATGCAAAAGGAAGGGGAGAGTGATTTAAAACAACAAAAAAAAGCTTTTAAAGAATAGCACACAAAACTAAATAATTCACGCAGTCAAGTGCGCTCTCATAGTCAACTTATGACCACAACTGAATTGTTATTATTTTGGAGTAGAATTCGTCTGTATAGGAATTGGTGCTATTTACCCACGATTTTGCTTGGACAGAAAAATTCCTCTTAGTGTGCTTTCACATAGGTCATCGTCCATTTAACAAAAAGGAAAGATCAATATATTGACTTTTTCCTTGGAGGGGAAGAAACGAAAAAGGGCTTCTAGCACACACACTGATTTTTTTTCCCCTTAAATGAGAGAAAATGAAGATGTTGTAGCTTTCTTGTTTAATGCATAATACAAAATATATCAGATCAAACCGTATTCAACTGTCAACTCTTGTTTTGCATAAATAGCGTGATATTTTTTTTAAAAAAAAAACAACCTTTAGCATGATTTTTGTAACACGTAGCTTTAACACTCAGCAACAAGTGACACTAGGCTGTCATTTTATTATCAGTAACCTTGCAGAGAACTCTCATTTAATTAGACATCTAATGTTTTAAGTGCTTTGTCTTGATAGGTCTAATGCACAACATTCAGTTCCATTAGTTTGTATGGTTTGTGAAGATAGAAGATGGTCTGTGCTTAAAAAACAACAACCCTGAAATGTTTGATAAATAAGAAAAAGTAAATAAGACCCTCTGTTGTGATCCCTCCACTACTGCACAACTCTTCGCTTGAAGAATCATTTATTTCTGCTTAAATGTTGATGATAAATTTCTCCCTGTTTATTATGGAGAACTCCCCTCTTTCTAAAATTTTCTCCAATCCATCTAACTGCTAATACAATGGCTTAAAATGTGGGCGGGCTAACGCAAGAGATCTGATTATTTGCAGAATGACTGCCACTCAATCTTAGCACTTTTTCACACTGAATCTTGTGTGACGATCTAATTGCTGAACCTTAATTCTAATTTGTTCTATGGAAAAGTTATGCAGGAAGGGAAACTTTGTTTACACCTTCTTTTGTAAAAAGCTTGTTGCCTATATTAAAAGAGAAAAAAAAAGGGGGGGGATCCTCAACAGTACAAAAGGCTGGGATCTTTATATATTTTGGGTTTCAGGAGCAGGAAATCTGAAGGAGCTGATTTCTGAAGACATTTTGAGCAAGTGAGATAAGATGGTCAAACAAAGAAAATGTCTTTGTGAAGCAAATTGCTGAGAATTTCAGTTAAGAGGATGAAATGTTACATATTTGATGGGGACGGAATATCTTCAGTTTCTCACCTCCTGCTTACTTGGGATGAAAAGGCTATTTTGGCAGAGGAAACAATGATGTTTGGGTTGTGCATTATTCTGGGGGTGGTCCAGTTTAATTGTGCAAGGAGGGGGGGGACAGAGAGAGCAGAGGGAAATGGGGAAAGTGCTTGCAACAGATAAGGGGGAAAGGAGAGATAAAGAAAACAGTGGAAGGAGAGATTGGAGAAGAGTTTGCATATTTATTATTTTTCCAGCTTTATTCAGCAGTGAGATAACCACAGCAATTCTTTTTTATAGCAGGGAAAATAAAAGTGCAAAGTCAGACACCAGGCAATCCCTCCTCGATTCCACATGCGGAAGAAATAGTTTCGTGGACATAGAAGCTATATCACACCCAGAAGGATTTGGAGTTTTCTTTCAGTGACAAACCACTCAATGCTAGGAACCCTGGCTGTTTGCCTCTTCCTTCTGGCCACCAACATTGCACTCCAGTGTGAGTAGCAGCTGCTTTGTGCTTAAACCCTGACAATACTTGTCTGGTGGGAGAGAGCTGACTGCAGAACACAGTGCAGGTCATCTGAGAAGCGCAGTGCCAGGAACCAAGCACTCTCCATTGTGTGGGATGGAAGGGCACCATGTCACCCCCAGGAAGGTATGCCTGGCAAGGAGGAGTGGCCTGGTTGCCTCCCCTACCTTCTGGTGTACAGCCTTTTGAAAAAGCCCAGTGCCCAAAGCCCATCGCACCCGGCACCCTCTCTGAACACCATGTCCAATGGGAAAGCAGAGACCCATTTCTCAGCACATTGATTGGCCACCAGGATGAGCAGCTAATTGTCCCACGTAGTGAATTGGCTGGGATGATTTGTTCTGCAGTGAATCACCGAGGGTGGGGCATTGGGCAAGGACTGTTGGGGCAGGAGCACCCAAGATGTCTATTACTACTATTTTTTAATTATTATTATTTGCTTTCTTTTGCCATAGCTGTCTATTTATATTTACAGGTCGTTGTATTTTGTTATCTTCTCTTGCTCTTTCACTTCTATTTTGCTTTCCCCAGATACTTCCATGTCCACTATCCAGATCATTATACCATAACAGAATCTCAAAAGTCTGATACAGTTTCTCTCACCTTCCCTCTTATACCAAAGAGTGTCAAGGTAGTTCAGCCTGAGTTTCTTCCTTACCCCCTCATATCTTTCTGGGTTTAAGCTGATGGTTTTGTAATGGCTGTCACATAATTTCTGTGTGGCAGAATTTCCTCTGAACCCTGTGGGTTTCTCTGCTTTATGCCGATCTTTCCCTAACTCAGCGGATGGGACTGTTAATGGCACTGATAGCCAGGCATGTTTCTCATGGCGATCGGAATATGCCTCTGATGATAATTCTGCAGATGTCAGGCTAAGCCCAAACACAATGAAGGGCAATTTAACCAGAGTTCAGTTCTTTATTTGCTTACATGGAATGGACAGAATATTGCAAGACTAGACTTTTACTACTCCCACCTTAATAGATACAACCTGGGAGATTCTAGGAAGTGGCTATCCTAACTCTCTTCCTCGGTTTCCTATCCAGTTTTGGATTGTTCTGCCTCTTATCTCACCCCCCCCCCCCCCATGCTCCCTGGGAAACTGACATTTCAGCGTAGTCCATCCCACCAGCTTCCCCTCTGTCGACACCGTCTCTCACAGCCAATCTATTTAACAGAAATTACTCTCTAAGGAATCCTGGTCTGATGTTGGTTAGATTAATACCAGAATTTAAATCTAGCCTGTTAGCATCTCATTCAGTCTTATATGACAGTGGCTAACCAAGAGAAAGAGTCATTGCTTTATCATACTTCTAGCTCTAGATATGGATGTTTAATTGGACTATTATGAAAACATTTGATCTGGTTAAGTTACCTAGGTCTGTTAAGCCTCCTCCCTATCCTTTGCATACGGTTGTTTAATGTTACATTTGTAATTGGGTCATTCTGCCCCTGTACAATAGAAATTGAGATTTTCCCCTAACTCTAATTAGTAATTTTAGTTCCTTTTGGGATAGATTCATTTTACAGCAATTTTGTAATACTGTCAAAAATGTTTTGAGATGCATGTAAATGTGAAACTAAATAACAAATGTTTTAATCAGGCATCTACTTACTTCCTGAGGGATGACTTAAATAAATAACTAACAATGTATGTATGACATGAAACACAGTTTAAGTTTCTAATTACTTTAGAATACATACGTTGTACATTGCCAATCTTCCTTTTCTTTTGCTCCAAAATCACCTCACCAAAAGCTTGAAATCAGCCCTTTTAATAATATAAGGAAGGGCATTGGGGAAGGAAGGTAATTTATAAGAAAATACAAACCAAGACAGCTACGTTTCCTCCAACAGACTTGACACAGTACTATATTTTAAAAAAGAGTCTAAAAATAAAAAAGTGCTCCCAAATTCTAAATCCTAAGCCAAGTTAAGGGATGGTGATTGCCAGCCAAGCAAAGAAAAAGAAAATAAACATTAAAAATATACCCTTACTTATAAAAATGCTGGTTTTGTTACTGAGATGCTCAGCTGTTTAAAAAAATAAATAAAGAAATCATCGTGACTATTAGAATCTCTGTTTTGTTCAACGTGTAGTTCTTAGGCAAAGGTTCACATCTTCAGGGCAACAAACCAAAGCAGTGTCTTGCTTTAGGACATGAAAAGTATTCTTATTCCAATGGTTTTTCAAGAAATGCAGGTACAGGTAGTTTTTGGCTTACAACTAGTCCCTTAGCAATGCTTGAAAGTTATGACGAACTTGTCCAGAGCGACTTACAACCTGGAATTGAAGTTCCAATGTTGCCCCAGGGGCTTCACGTGATCACATTTTGGGATCCAAGCAACCAGCCCACAGTTATAGCCATTTGCAGTGTCCCGCGATCACATGACCACAATTTATGTGTTTTTTTTTCTTAAAGCTGACATTTACTTCTGATTTCTGGCAAAAGACGTCTATTGCAGACAATGGATTCACTGAATGACCATGTTCATTTAACAACTACTTCAAAAAAAAAGGTTCAAAACTCTGGTGCGGTCACACGGCAATCCGCTTAATGACTGGCACACCTTACGACAAATTCCAACTCAATTGGGATGCTACATTGAGGACTACCGGTGGTGTCTCAGTCTGCCGGCTTCTTATCCCAGGTATGTAAACTGGCTAGGCTAGAGCCCTAGCAAGGAACTACCGTACTTTGCAAAGGGCACTGCCAACACTAATGCCATGCTGCAGTTTCCGCCAGACTTACTCCAATTTCCCCTACACACACACATGCACACCCACACAGACAGGCTACCATTTCTCTCCTCAGTTCTAATTCCCTTTGGGGAGTTTCTATCATGTTTTTGAGCTTACTGTAGTCTTGCAAGGAGACAGACTGCAGGCCTCAGCTGTTCTTCTGTTACAAAATGTAACAGAAGAAAAGCCTCCACAGCTTCCTTAGCTACTCACACTTCATATGCTGACACAGCCGTGTGGGAGACGATCTCCGGATATCTTAGCTCCCTAAAGATTTAATGAGAGTGGGGTGGACCAGGACACTCCAGATAGGAAGACAGTAAAGTTAGGAATACAGTTGTTAAGTGAACTTGGTTTTCCCATTGGCTTTGTTTCTCAGAAGGTCACAAAAGCTCATCACGTCACCCTGGGACATTGCAACCATCATAAATATGAGTTGCCAAGCAACTGAATTTTGATCGCATGACTGTGGGGGTGCTGCAAAGGTCATAGGCGGGAAAAATAGCCATAAGTCATTTTTTTCAGCACTGTTGTCACTTTGAATAGTCACTAAACGAAGTGTTGTAAGTCAAAGACTACTTGTACGACTCCCACACTCCCTTTATCCATCTTCTAAGATATGCCCCAACATTTCCAATCCCAGATGCTCCTTGGTTAATTTACGTTCTTCAGAACTAGATCCCGCTGCTTTCTGTCTCAGCTGAACATTGTCCAAGTCCTCTCTGCTGTTTTAATAAACTGCAAGTTGAAGTAGAATAACTCTAGGTCTTTTTTTTTTCTTTGTCTTTTTGTTAATCTTCCATCTGAGTATACTTTTGTGTTAATTCCTCACTTCAGCATCTCAGTTCCTATTGTGGAACATCCGAGGTTTTGTCTAATGGCCCCCACGTGGATATATATGTGATTTACACATTTCGACAATGACTCACTGCAATACATAATGAGAAAGAAATTATTGTATATCCATCTCCTTCCAATTCATGTGGAGTTACTAAAGGGAAAACATTTTTTTCCCCACTAGCTGTAAAGCTACTGAACTAAATATTAGAAAATTCATTTGAAAGTTAATTTACATCTTAGGTGTTTGTGACTGAAAAATGTTCCCCATAGCACCAGGGATCTCATTAGATTTAAAAACAAATTCAGTATTTTCTTAATTAGCTAAGTGGCAGAGTACTGAAATTGTTGGTGCATGTAGGCATTAGAATGAAAAAAAAATGCTTCTCATTCTCTGCGTGTGTGCTGCGTATAGACAAGGCTCTCTAGGGAACACACAGTGGCTGGGGAAAGAGGCTCACATTATTTGCAATGAAATGCAGCAGTTCTAAATTCATAATGAGTAAATATAATAAGGAGAAGATGTAGGGCCAAATCCAGTGGTGGTGATGTTAGAAAAGCTAGAAGGAACTATGTAATACCCTAAAATTAGAAACGGAGCAAAAGCAAGTATTGAGATTAAAAAATGATGTTGATTATTTAATTTTAAAATATGATTTTAAAGCTAAATTGAATGTCATTATGCTCCATTCAAAAGTGAAAGCCAATCAAAATATTATTTTTGAACCATATAGTCATCTTTTTTTAACAACCCCATAGTCCCTTGCTGGGTGGAGTCTGGGCAACTGAATGGAGCTAGCAGAGTGTTTTAATGACCGGATGCCCTTCCTGTCACCAATACAGAGTTTTGTTCAGCAGATATATTCCCAGTGTGCCCAGAGCGAAAAATTTCTGCCTCTACCTAGGATCAAACTCAAAGCCTCCTGATTGTGAGGCAAGAGCTCCACCTCTAGGCCACCACACCACTCCTCTTTTTTTTCCCCGACCATATAGTGTGAGTTACAAATCCAGCAATAGACTGATTCTTTTCCACCCACATATCAAGTTGGAAATATTAATGTCATAAAAGATATTTGCTCTGTTAATGAGAACAACAACTCTCCATGGTTTGAGGTACTATTTGTCCATAGAGATTCTGGGACATAAATCTGGCACAACTGCAGAGAAAGTAAATAGTTAAAAAATTGTGGATCTTCTGTTCTTCTTGCACCTTTAGTGTTTTCACAACAGTTCTGTTATGCATCACAGGGCTGATTAAAAAAATAGAGGCCCCCAGCACAATGCCTGTCAGCACAACGCCAGACAGAAGAAATGGCGAATTAGTGTGACCCGTTTCCCCAGATATCTCAAAAACTCTCTATGGTCCTAGATAACTCCACATTGCATTAAAAAGTATTTAAGAGAAGTCAGAATGTGAATTTCAGTGTAGACCTAACAAAGGAAGCGTTACATTCCAGCTGGCAGGGCTCTGTTCCCAGTCTTTTTTTCTTTTTTTTAATGTCCTTGTACAAAAAGGACATTTAGGTACATACCACCTTAGAATTTATATTACTTCAACAAATGTTGGGTTTCTCTGCCTCTTTGATTGTGTTAAAGTGTCTTGAATTTTAAATAAAACTACTGGTATCCAACTGAGCACTGGATGCCAGGACACCCTTTCTTACATGTTTCCCCATTTCTATCTTCAAAATCTGTTTTGGAAGATTGGAGTGCTGCCTGGAGTAGTTGAAGAAGAATGGAGCAACCTTGATATGTCAAGAGGAATCTAGAAAGAAAAGGTAGTTGGTATTCTGGTTTTAGAGAAGGCATAGTTTGAAAGTACACTAGATTGAGCAAAAAAAAGCAATAAAACTTTCTGGTTTGACAAAATCTCTAACATATTCCTTTCAACTTTCTATGTTGGTTTCTATTTTTTCCCCTTTTCTTCTTAATTCTAATGGACTTCTTGTTTTAAACAACTCTGAACCCACAAATATCTGGCAGATACATCAAACTTTATTTTTGGAGGAAGAATTATAATATATGCACTACAAGAATTATAAATATATAATTGGTTGGATCATATTTAGAATATGGAAGCAAGTTGGACATTACTAATTTGAGTCCTATTGTTTTTGGTGAGTTTCCTAAATCTTAATTTAGATCCAACCTAATAAATTTATGCATTGAAATGTATAATTCCAATTATTTTTATTTATTTATTTATTTATTTTTACATTTATATACCGCCCCATTCCGAAGACTCGGGGCGGTTTACAGCT
>JANHFL010001483.1:103669-117323 GCA_032468155.1 Oxyrhabdium leporinum
TCTCTCTCTCTCTCTCTCTCTCTCTCTCTCTCTCTCTCTCTCTCTCTCTCTCTCTCTCTCTCTCTCTCTCTCTTCTGTTGTTCTTGTGATGTTCAAACAAAGGGGAATCCCAGGGTGAACCATGGTGGCCTTCTAGAGAAAAGTCCAATTATCAATCAAAGAAATAAATATGGAGGAGTTTAAATTGGATTGCACAGCATCAAACAAGGGAATGTTTTATGGGAAAGCAGGGCATGTTAAGGGTCCCTCCAATTAGAGATTACCACCTGGTGGAACCACAAAAAAGACCTTCTCAATGGTGGTCCCTTCTTTACGAAACATCATTTCCCTCCCCAAGATAAAGTTGGCCCCTACTATGTTGCTTTTCTGAAAACATAGTTTTGTCAATGGGCCTGGGGACTATGATTAGAAACTGAGCCGATCAAGTGGTTGATTTGATTGTGTTATGACTTCCATGAGGGGCTGGAATGAGATTCTTTTAATGGGTTTTTATTATATGGTGGATTTTTTAAATTATATAAGCCACCCAAATCACCTACCTGTGAGTTGGGCAACTATATGAATTTGTTTAATAAATGGATTAAATAAAAATAAATAAATGAAAGACCCATCTGAGAAAAAGACATGCATCTGGTTAAGTGGACTGTTGTCCATGGAAGCTTAACAAATAACATCTTTTTTGACTATTGTTTTTGAACTGATACAACTGCCCTACTGGAGAGCAAATTGTTCAGGCCATATATTATTTCATAAATGTTCCAAGAGAGGGAGAGGAAGAGATTTCTAGGCTTTGGAGCTTCTTTCTTCTGCTTTCAGAGTTCATCAGAGGTTCTGGTCATGAACATTGATGCTAGCCAAAAATTGTTTGCATCTCTTTCTCCCCTCGGCTTCCTAGCCAATGTCTTCTGTTCATCTATTGGACAAAACCTCAGCATTAAGAAAGTGCATAAAACTCGACATTTATCCAAAATACAAAGCCAGTAGTATTTCCATTTTTGTTAGCTATTAATCATACCTGAAAAAGATGTTAGCAAGTTCTGTAAATGATGAGCCCATCTATATTTGATAAGAAGGAAACCAAAGTTTACATATTCTTTTAATATTCTTTCAGCATTTGTGAAGGGACTACTGCCATGCCTTCTGGAGTCAGTCTCAAGAACATTATTAGTAAAATCTATTGTTATCAGCCAATCTATAAACAAGAGCAACTAAAATCATTATTATTTCATGTATGTGGATCGTATCTGGGCCTCTATGGAAATAAAGTCCAAAAAATGTAATTTAGCAGCAATCGCAACTTAAAAACAACATTCAAAAAATGTCAGCATAATATAGTCAGAGACCAAGCAAGCTGAAAATCGTTATATCAAAGGGATGAATACACTAATGGAATGGATTGGGGTTATTTTTTTTCTGTAACTCTTCTTCACTATCCAATAGAAAGCCCATCCAGTTGAAGGAAGCAATAAATTTTCCAGCCTATAAAATGATTGTTTATAAAATAACTGTGCTGTCTTTAAAAGTAAATGTCAAGCTGATAACAATCCAATCACAAGAAATCTGGTTTCCCTGGCCTAAACAACAGCAAAAACTACTAATACCTGGTATGGGCAGCCTGATTCACAAGAAAATGGGAAAAAAAAGTTTCCCTGGCAAACCAAGAATTATTTACTATTTTTCATATTTGCCCTTCAGATTTACAAGTGCATAGAAGGAGAAAAAATATAGGTTCAATCCTCCAATTCCAGTGGTTTTTATTTCAAATGTTATCAACTCCTGAAAAGTATTGAACAAGGCTTGTAGAGCTGCACCAACAAATGCTTGAAAAAGTATTACCGAGTGAATCCTGTGATGCTTAAATCAGTGGCATCTTTTTCTGGGTTTGTATGGAAGCCTGACACCCTCCCCTCCCTATTTTTAATCAATAGAGAAATGCTCCTGAGTTCATGTATAGTCTAAAGCATTTCTGTCATATCGTTTTTAAAAATGTGCACAGCCTTGTTTGTAAGTAAATGACCTTTTAAACTCTATTATCATCTGAATGTTGTGCACACAATTTACTGAAGAGCACATCTGCAATATATGAAGGCAAAGTGCCCACCAGACATGGAGTGGAGTTTCTCTCTGTTTCGTACTTCGAAAATCAACTTTGAAGGAACTTTCTGCATATCCAGACAATTGGTTAAACGTATTTTCCTCTGGTCCATGAGATGGGATGAAGTATGGCAGCGTAAGTTTCCTCTGTCTTGACCACTTCCCCTTAATCCGCCTCCTAACCAAGACAGCTAAGTGGTGCTCTCCAGACTCTTTCATATGAACCAAGCTAAGGGGAAAAAACACCTAATGAAAAACAAGAAACTAACCTTAAAAAGGAGAGATGAGCAAAATTCCACCAGAAATATATTCTGTCCAACTGATAGGAAAATGCAGTGCTCTCCATTCCCTCCCAAACTGCGACCAGGTGACCAGCTCCTGGCATGTATTGTTTGGAAAAGAATTACTGAATATGGATGATGCAGAAAAGACAGTTTCTTACTGCTTCACTCTGTGTCACCTGTTGTCCTGTAGCTCTTCTTCCAAAGTTTGTTCCAGCATTTAGGAATGCTGCTGTCCTTTCATACCAGGAATAATGGTCAGGGTCTCCTACCAATCAGAGAATAGGCTGATCTGCCCTTAAAACCCAAGCCATCCTGAAACAGTTTTCTCACATTCTGTCTAAAGTATTATTTTCATAAATATTGGTCCCTTAAAAGAAAAGATTGACAAAATTACCCTTTCTAGAAAAAAAAATTACCCTCCTGGGGTGGAAAAAACAGTTTTCACAAAGGAACATATATATATATATCCACTAACCTAAAAGTTTTTGAGGGTGAAAACATTATTGGAATTTCCTTTTTTTAAAAAAAAATAAAACATTTAAAAGAAAATAATAATTCTTTGAAATTTGTTGGGTAAAATGCCTTTTAGAAAGTAATGATATATTTCTGACAACTTGGCAAGAGGCCTTTAAATATATATATATATAGCCTTGGCTACACTGCAGGGATTACTCTAAGAGTTAGCACGTATACCTGCCAACTGTTCTAGAATTGCCAGAGCCTCTCACCAACAACTGGCTGCTTTTCAACAGAACAGAATATCTCTGTTTTGTGCTGGCATGTTGCGCACCTTGAAAACTTATTGGAAGCCATAAGCTTTTGTGAACTGTGCGTCACTTGATCTGCTGTGTGGTGTAGTTAAACTGATGCAGGATTTGGAAAGGGAGGGAGGAAAGAACTCTCTCTTCAATTTAGAATCCTGGCAGATGATAACAAGCATCGCATTGGAAAAAAATAACATGAATAAGCCTTTAATTTTGTGTGTGAAGTTGTTGGAGATTATGATGGTACTGTTGATATTGGAGGCAAAATATACATCTGAATTTGTTGTAGGGCCTGGATCCCATGATACAATTAATCTGTTGATTTGTCTACTGATCTTGTTGGGATAGTTCACTTCTTAAGTGCCTTAATTCCATCAGTTGAGCATCTCTGCCTAACAGATTAGAAGAAATTGTGGCATAGAGCCTGGCTATAAATGATAGATTAATGTTTGTCTGAATAGAAACTGGGGGGAAAATGTTGGCATGCATACTGATCCATAGGTTTCCTATGTAATGTTTTGTTTATGTATATATTGTGACATCAAGGTTTGTTCTAAAGAAAAGTCAAGGCTGAGATTGATAGCGAGGTTGATGAAAGTTATTGAGCTTAGAAAGGTAGATCTAGTTGAGGAAAATGTCAAGTAAAGAAAGGATTTCATGGGATGAACTTTAAGAAAGTATTGTTCCAGGTCAGCCATACAGATGTTGGCATATTGTGGGGCCATGTCTGTGCTCAGGGTCATGCCTCTGATTTGCAGGTATATATTAATAGTTAAATATATAGTAGTTCATGGGTGAGTATAAAGTCACACGCCAGTAGCAAGATATTCTATGTTGACATGACAGCTTGAAGTCCATGTTTGTGTAGGATGTTGGAATATAGCACCTTGGCATCTATGATAGCTAAAATGATGTTAATGAGGCTGATAGTGAAGGTCAGTCTTCTTCTGTAAAGTCTCTTATGCGAATGTGTATGCACGACCAGCGAACCTCTTGCTACAGCAAGAGCAGCCCACCTCTGCCCTCAACATGTATCATTAGTAAGTTACAAATCACAAGGGACAAGGATACGGCACTCTCTAAGGCACTGGGTGGCACACCCACACTTGCATGATTCAAGATGCAACTTAGACAGCTGTGTGGCTTTTTCTCACACAATATCGCTGCATTTAGTGATAAGCACGAAGGAGTTAGGAAGTTTCTACATAAGAAATGTGAAAGTGCGAAAATTTATTGTTTGGGCTGTGCATGTTTAAGGATGCTTTATTAAATCATTGATCATACCAGAGGAGAAGGGTGATGGTATCTGTTGATATCACCATTCAAAACGTAAGTTAGAAAAAGTCTCGCTTATATGTTTTGCTGCATTGCAACTGATCAAGAAGCTGAATCTTCTGAAATTGGAAAGTTTTATGTTGAAGCAAGCTGGTTTCATTGAAATGGGTTTATATATGAAGGTAAACAGGAGGGTAGAATTCTTGTTTGTGACTGCTTGTGACTTGTTTATGACTGCTGTGAGCACCATAATAAAGGATCAAGATGGGTCCTGGCATAATCTAGCAGTTCCTTTCTTCGATTCTTCAGTAGTTCATGTGGGAAGAGAGAGGAACTTTTTTTTTCCATCTCATATATTATGCAAAGTATTTCTGAATCCTAATATAATGGCAGGCATGAGAAGAAGAGGTGCAAGATATATTCCTAAAATACTTATCGCCCTCACTTTTGTTTCCTCATATCTCCAACTCAAATTTTAGAGCAAAGTATCAGATAAAATGTCATAGATGTGTGCACAGGTCTATCGTGTGTATCAACCCAGGAACAAGTATAGCCAACAGTAGTTTGTATCAAATAGTAGTTTTTATATACAATAGGAATATAGGAATATTATACATACACTTGCTACGAGTAGCATCTAAACAAACAGCAATTACTGCAGGGAAGAAACTCATCGAATGAACACTCTAGCAGGGCCTCCTTTTATTACACAGGCTTTTAAAGGGATAACAGCTAAAGACTCTGCTGACTCACTCCCCTCATTGTATCAGCTGGTCAGCTTTTAAATTATCACCTTGACATAAAACATAGTGCATTGTAGCTCCATAGCCTGAAATAATCAGATTAAGATGCATTTGTTTCTAAAGAAATTTCATTTACTCACACCATCCCAGACAAAGCAAGATAATTCCATAATAGCTAAATAAGAAATTCCTTTTTCCTACCTCCCAGGAGCCAGGCCAATAGCTTTACCTTCTTTCTAATTCCATGATTGGGAGAGATGATGCAGAAGGCAGAGGGGATAGAATACCACCTACCCTTGAAAATTTCCCCCATCTCTTCATCTTAACATCCATCCATCTCTTTCCACTGACACAGCCAGAAAAAAGTGCCTTAGAAAGCTATATGAAAAATTTGGTCTAATCCAAAAGGATGGCATTTCCTAAGAGGAATGCAGCCCATTTTATAAATTAGTTTGAAAATGTCAAAAAAGCAATTACAGTTTATTGCATAACATCTTATGAAATGCTGTCTGGAAAAAGGGTGGAGGGAAGGCAGATAATCCAGCATTCAATAAGACTTGTAGCAACATAGAAACAAACTGAGTGTCAGAGATCTCATTAAAAAAATGTTGTGCCCATTTTCAGGACAAAGGAGAATCGTAAGTATTGAAAAATTATCTTGATTTCAGGAAAGCTGTACACAAATCAGATTCCTATTACTTATATTCAGCTCGTTTAGTCAAGGAAATAAACTGCATAAATAACTTTATCCCTTGTTCCCCTAATAATGTTTTATGCCATTCTTTTATCCCCCAAATTAATTGCTGTACAGGTGGGGGGTGGGCTGGTAATTTGGAATTAAAACTACTAAACCCTAATCCTAATTTCTAGCCATCAAGTATAGTGACACAATCTGGTTGTTTTAATAAATCCTTCCTCATCAATCCTGACAAATGTTCCTCATCAATCCTGAAAAACTTCCTGCGAAAGTTAAATCATCGAGGTAGAAAGGGATTTTAGGTCTTCTAATCCATGAATGCAATACAGCTCACTATTAGGCACTGATTTTACTTGCTTGCAAAGCAGGAAGATACAGGAGTTCAGTAATAAATTAGAATCCCACCAAGTGAAAATTTAGGATTGCAGAAAGAAAAGAAGGCAAAAGCAGCAGTAGAAATTGTTAGAATGAGGAGGCAACATTGGAAGAGTCAGATTTAAAAATTATTAAAATCATATTTTATTTCACAAAGAATACTGCTCAAATATCAGTAAAAACTTCCTTTTTATGGGATAGAACCAGGGCAACTTGATAGAGCTGAGCATTTACTGGCCGGATGCCCTTCCTAATGCTACTCAGAGTTCACAGCACATATTTTTTTCTTTATGCCCAGAGAGAGAAACATCTTCTGCTACCTAGGATTGAACTCTCAACCTTCCAAGTGGGAGGTGAGCGTCTTCATCACCAGGCCACCAGGCCATTTAACTGCTTAAATGTGAATAATTGGCTTAAATTATGGATGCATCATCTGATTATTTTTAATCTTGCTTTTCTAATCTTTATTAGTGTGGGTTATATAGCTGGTCCACTCTCTCAAATTTTTTAAAGCTGTTAGTTTGGATATGTAAATTGGAGGAGCCCACAATAAATATTTTAATTTTGTGCTGAACTCTCTCGGGTAAGCAATATAAGGATGTGTTACTGTTTTAGATCTTACCATAGATCTGTATTGTTTCTCTGTTACATAAGGTACACACATGAAATAAAACAAGTTTAATCTGGGAACATCTGCTAGGTGTGAATTTTACCTAGAAGTTAAGATGAATTGGATTTTCTCCAATAACCTGTCAAGCAAAATATTTATTTCAGCTAACACAAAAGATGGTTTTAAAATCCAATATTGCAGAACTTTGAATATATAAAAAGAAAAAGGTAAAAAAAGGAAAGGATAAAAGATTAAAAAGAAAAAAATAATTTGGATGGATGCTGTATAGAATTTCAGGTACCTGCACACATGGAACACACCGTAGTATATCTGATGAGACAACAATATATAGATCTATAAGTTATTACATGTATAAAAATATCTTAGGACTCTGAAGGATATATAAGAACATAACATTAGGGTCCTTACTGTGCTTATTTCAATTACAGTTGGTAATCAACCTGTTTACTGTTTTCTTTATATTTTCAGCCACATTTCTAAATCAAATTAATGTTATTTTTTACACTGCTCTTTATATCTCCAATATGTTTTCTTTATAATGTTTATACTGCTACATGGCACAATCAACCCCAAAATTAAACATGTCCTGTTAGTATCAAAAACATTTGGAGTCTGATTCCTACAATTCCCGAATATCATCTTGCTTTGTAAAATGTCTTGTTATTAAGAACAACTTGCTTACTTTTGTTTGGAATCTTTTTATACAAGTGAAATATATGAATTGGTTAATTTCTCCGACTTAAGTTACCCAGCTGTTGTTTCATTAATTTAAGCTAGTCAAAGATTAAATGCTATATTACTTACTTACTTACTTACTTACTTACTTACTTACTTACTTACTTACTTACTTACTCACTCACTCACTCACTCACTCACTCACTCACTCACTCACTCACTCACTCCCATCCATCCATCCTTCAATAGGCCCAGCTGAATAAGGAAAAAAAATCTATATTTTAAGGATGGGACATATACATGGGCTATAAGAAATTCTTAAAAGCTGTGGAAGCTATGCCAGAAATATGTAAATATTGTGCAGTTAAGAGCTTCAAACATTTTTTACTTACATCCTTTAAAATGAAAATTGCTTGCTTTTTTAAAGCAGGCACTATAAAAGAAAGTAATAATGATAATAGGGATACAGATACACTATTACTTCTAGAGTAACTAGGCTTACAAGGGGAAATATTTGAAATATGTTTGTTACACAACAAAACCATCAGCGCTTCTTAAAAGTCCTATCCAAAATACTGCAGTGTTTGCAGGAATGTTTCCAATATCTTATGAGGCAGGTTTTCTGCAGTGAGAGCAACATTCATCAAATGAATGTTTTTTTCTCTCCCCCCCACCCCCCAATAGAGTGCTTTCTGGGCCTCGCACTTTAATAATGAAACATGAACTTCTAGAATCTCAAATCTATTCTTATTTTTTGGTGTATTTATTTCAGCTTTCACTGTAATTCCCATCAAGTTGATTTTGTTTGTCTATTTGCGTTTACATTTCGGTATTATAATGGAAAAAAAACCATTAGAGGAAAGAAAAGTTCAGACCTGAGGCCAGTTTTAACGCAAAACAAAGTTCTGCTATAAATAGGTGCTAGACGAGTCACGAGGTAGAAATCACAGTCATAGATTTCAGCCACAAAGTTTGATTTTAGGAATGAATCAGAGATTAGAAATAAAAAAGAATAAGAACTGAGAATGAATCAGACCACAGGTAAGGAAGAACAACAGTTGCAGGCAAGGGACAAGCCGAAGTTGGAGACTAAGACTAGAGGCTAAGAACAATCACTAGTGAAGTAATGAAAGAGCAACAAATAGCAATAACACTTACACTTATATACCGCTTCACAGTGCTTTACAGCCCTCTCTAAGCAGTTTACAGAGCCAGCCTCTTGCCCCCAACAATCTGGGCCCTCATTTTACCCAACTCGGAAGGACGGAAGGCTGAGTCACCCTGGAGTCTGGTGAGATTTGAACTGCCACATTGCAGTCAGCCAGCAGTCAACAGAAGTAACCTACAGTACTGCACTTAATCACTGCGCCACTGTGGCTCATGCCTTAAAAGCCTTAAAGCCAGGAAGCGCTCCTTGCTCAGAGTAGGACCCAGTTATCAATTTGCCCTTATTGGATATAGATGAAAATAGCCAATCCATAACCCATCAGTTTTTTGCTGCCAAGATGAATGGATCAGCCTGTAGCTTTGGAAATCCGCAGTGGCTTATCAACCCTTCATAGAATTATCATGAATATTCAAACAGGGTTAGGATCAAACAATACATTTCCATTTTTTAAAAAAATACAGATAGTCCTTGACTTATAGCCACAATTGAGCCCAAAATTTATGTTGCTAAATGAGACATTTGGTAAGTGAATTTTACTCCATTTACCACCTTTCTTACCACAATTGTTAAGTGATTCACCTCAGCTATCACCGTATTTTTTGGAATATAAGACTCTCTAAAGTATAAGACGCACCTCGGTTTTTGGGGAAAACTAAGGGAAAAAAAATTCTGCCTCTGCCTACCAGCACCCATCAGTATTCATCTGACTAGCACCCTTGAAGCAAATAGCAAAAGCCTGGTCAGCTTCAGCACAGTATTGCAGCCTGATTCAGCATGAGCAGCTGATTAGCAGGTGGATCGGCCTCCTGCAATATTCCCAATCAGCTGTTCCAGGCTGCAAGGATGGCCACAGACCCTAGCTGCCTTCATGCGTCGCATTTTTGGCCTCTGTGCCTCGTGTTCCCAGAGCATTCTTCTATGATAGCTAGACACTTTCTAATTTCCCTAAGCTTTTCTCTTGCCTTCTCTTTCACACCACCCTCTTCCTCTTTTCTTAAAAAAGGGAATGCTATACTTCGCTTTTAGTCTTCTTACAGCTTCTAGCCTGCCTTTGTGATGGGGAGAAAAAATACAGAGCAGCCTTACAATGCCTGCTGAATCAGGTGGCTGGGATGAAAAGAGGCTATTTAATTGCAGAGCTGTATGCTGACTGTTGTGATCAATATTACCAGGACCTGAGTGCATTAGAAATAGATAACATGCTCTAGACAGCTCCACCTCACTTCAAGTGGGTCATACTACCTGCAACTCTTAAAAGAGATAAAGACTTAATGCTCAAGGCTATAAATGGGAGGACAAATGCTGCTCACTTTTTCAGGAAATGTTTTAAATTGACTCATAAATACCATCAAAGATAGGCTATTTACTTTCTGAGGAAGCAACCTGAATACATTTTGATGGGAGTATTGTGGTAATCCTAATGTCATATTTTCAAAGTTTCCTAAGGATAGATCTGCTCCTTAAAACAACATTGCACATTTAACATCGTCACAGCGGCATCACCTGATGTATCAAGACTTTTTTCCCCTTCGCTAAACCGGGCGTGGGCATGGCCAGCGTATGACACATCCGGCCTGTGGGCCATGAGTTTGACAGCCCTGATCTAGCTAGTCAGCCTACTTTAAAGCTTGACAATATCTCAGATCCTTCCTAATAAGCCTTTTGAAAATATTAAGAAGCTCAGAGGCCTCAAAATGAATTGTCTGTCCCAAGATATTATGGGTTGAAGAACTATATAACTTGGATCTGACATTGGGTTCAGTCCAGTTTTCCTTCTGCTGATGATAGTATCCCATAACTACATGTCTACCAAGATAAAAATCAGTTTTTGCCAATTTTCATCTTCTATCCAGAGCAGATTTGTGGGACAGGGCTGTGAATGGGGAGAATTAATGAAAATTGTCTGCTCCCTCATTCTGCCAGTGGAAAGGTTCTGCTGAAATTAGACGGTTTCCTCATGAGTGAAATCTGGCATCCATACCACCATATCTTCATAATACACACTTATAGAGTATTACATTTAGAATTTGTCAAGAACAGGCTGGTTTTATCAGATATGATTTATCAGATATGTAAACTGAATACAGCTTTAAAATTAGTCAACCAATGCTGAAAATTGTAGTAGATTGATCAGTAGCATAAAAAGTTATGAACCATTGCCAATCATAAATTATTGACAAGTTTCACATGTGAAAATCTAGACAAAGACTATTTCGTACATGAAAATGTCCTTAGAAAAAGGAAGAGAAGAGAAGAGAAGAGAAAAGAAGAGAAGAGAAGAAAAGAAAAGAAAAGAAAAGAGAAAAGAGAAGAGAAAAGAAAAGAAAAAAGAAAAGAAAAGAAAACTTAGTGACTTAGTCAAATGGTCTAATTCCCATTTCTGAATCTTTAACCATTTGTCCCTTATTTTCAAATGACAAGAAATATAATTATTGATATTTGAAAAATAGTAAGGAAGGAAAAACATTAATCTGTCATTTCTGAGTTTCTAAAATGCTCTAATGGATGTAGACCTAAGATTTATTTTTTTTAAAAAACAAACATTTGCAGGGTCTAGTAATAATACTTCTCAGAAGGGAGAAATGCAAAGGCATTATAATTTATTTTTTACCTCCACGATGAACAAGGTTAAGATCTGATATACAGATTAGACAGTTCTGAAATTGCTTACTATGAGCATAAGCAAAATAGGGAACGTCATAGGTGGGCTGCTACGGGTTCATCCGGGTTCAGGTGAACCCGTAGCTAACTGGTAGCTAATTTTATAGCGGGTTTGACAAACTGGTAAATCCCACCCTTGGCTGGTCCCGCTCACCCCGCCCCGCCCCTCCCAGGAGTCCCCACATGGCCCATTTTGGATCCCAGGTAAGTGCAGGGCCAACGCAGACGCTCAGGGAGGGCAAAAAATGGGCCTCCCTGAGGTTCCGGATGGCCACAGACAGACTTATGCAGGAGGTGCAGGAGGTGGTGCAGGAGGCCGACTAGGCCACACCCATCATGGCCACACTCACCCAGTACCCTGGCAGAGAACCGGTTGCTAAAAATTTTAAAGCCCACATAATTTTTCTTGTAAACAGAGATACAAATAGTATAAATACCTACCATATACCTCCCCAACATATATATTTTAATGAACAAACAAAATATTGTCACAGTACAGGCATAGTTCAAATCCTCAACAGGGAACTCAAATAATGTCAAGAATCTTGT
Source organism: Oxyrhabdium leporinum (assembly GCA_032468155.1). Classification (NCBI taxonomy): domain Eukaryota; kingdom Metazoa; phylum Chordata; class Lepidosauria; order Squamata; family Cyclocoridae; genus Oxyrhabdium; species Oxyrhabdium leporinum. The sequence continues at coordinate 115,586 of JANHFL010001483.1, forward strand.
AAGCTAACATGTAAAGCATCAAAACTTTGACAATCTCATTAGCAATTGAGCTGGCAGCACAATCTTCTTACATGCAGCCTCTTACTTGCATACATATTTCTCATGTGAATTTCCAGGAAAATACATTAGTCAAATAGGTCAAATAGTATCTTAAAAACATTGATTTCACTTCATCTTGAAGATGAACCAAAGGCTAATAGTTATAGTCTGTAAACATGCTGTATTCTTGTAGGAAAGAATATTTATGGTATCTTGGAGTGAAAGTTTTACACCTTAATACTATGCAATTTTAAAAACTGTCATAAGCATAGTGTGTGTGAGTGTGTGTGCATGTGTGTGTGTGTGCGTGTGTGTGTGTGTGTGTGTGTGTGTGTGAGAGAGAGAGAGAGAGAGAGAGAGAGAGAGAGAGAGAGAGAGAGAGAGAGAGAGAGAGAGAGATTCAATCTAATGTTAATTAGTCTCATTTGAGTCTTATGAGTAGCACTGACGACCTTACCTAGTCTGATAAGAAATGTCTGCAAGAAAAAAAACCAAGCTCAGAGAGCACACAGAAATGTTATCTTGGATCAGACATATTATACAAAGACCTCCCTCCCTAGAGAAGACTATGTGGAAAAGTGGAAAAAGAGAAAAAGAGAGAGTGAATAGCAGCAAGGGGGATGGACCCAATTACAATGGTATTAGGTGCAGCATTGGAAGCCCTGAAGAACCACTTTCTCATGGAGAAAAATCTATAGTCAGGTCACTAAGAGCAGACCTCACCTTAATGGCACATAATCAGTAGTTTAGCCTAATTGTTTGGAGTACTGTGAATAGTTGATCATACCTTCAAAATATAAGAATCCTATAAGACAATGCGTACATCAGTCACAAGAAATTAAGTGATTTTTTTAAAAAAGCCTCTCCTTTTCACAATTCTTCATTTCTTTGTTCCACAGCTTTTTCTTTGTTTTGGGCTGAATGAATTACTCATTTGTGTTCTGTTTATCCATAGATACTATAACAGCACTCCTATAAGAGATGGTTATGGATCTGTAGGACTTTTAATGACAGTTAACAATAGCACATAAGGAGGAAAAAGACAGAACAATTGAAACCAGTAAATTTATTAATTTTGGAGATGAGGGATAGCATAGTTGATGTTACAGGTAGTCCATGATTTACAACTATTTGCTTAGCAACTGTTCAAAGTTGCAGTGGCACTGAAAATAGTGATTTACAACTGGTCCTTCCACTTACAACCATCACAGCATCTTCATGGTTAGGCGATCAATATTCAGTTGCTTGGCAACTAGCAAATATTTACAATAGTTGCAGCATCCCAGGTCTGTAATTCTCATTTTAACTTCCCAGCTGACTTCTGACAAATAAGTTAATGAGGGAAGCCTGATTCGCTTAATGAGCATGTGATTCACTTAACAACCCTTGGTAGTCCATGGTATTCTCAGGTGTCTTCTCCAATACCAAAGTTGTGAGAAGCTATCCTGTTTCTTTAAAGTCCAACATAGGTTTCCAATGAGTGCCACAGAGAATACCATGGCTTGCATGATTCTGATTTTTAGACACCTTAATTCTGTCCATAATTTTCACTTTTAAAATATATCTTAAATATTACACAATCTGATACTCAATTAGTCATAAATCACATCATTTTCTGTGGGATTTATTCCAATACTACCGTAAATGCTATTAGAATTTTAAATCTGGTATGCAGGATACTTTCATGACAAAAATGGGG
>JANHFL010001483.1:126749-143755 GCA_032468155.1 Oxyrhabdium leporinum
ATATGATCCCGGTGTCTGATGACACTTCCAGCATTTGGCTGATTTATCTTTAAACATTCTTGCCAATCTTGCCGGTGGTAAGTGCCATCTATAGAACATCTGTTTCTTCTTGCTATGTATGTTATCACTAATCCTCGCATGCATGCTTTTGCCGTGTCCCAGACATTTTGTAGCGATGTTTCTTCTTTTTTGACTTTTAGGATAGTTTGATTCATTGTCCATCTCAGTTTCTTCTTTTGTCCCTCCCACATAACTTTTAAAGGATTGTGGTCTGCCCATATGTTCATTGCTATCTCTACCTCTTGGACATCTGTTCTTATTCCTGACGTCATCCATACCATATCTATTCTCGGCCACAATTTATGTCTATTCAAATAGAATGTATATTGATTTGCCTTTGGATTAAGCTCTCTCCATATATCCTGCAATCCTATTTCTTGGGTCATGTCGGTGAAGGTTTTCTTATTTTTTAAATTTCTTTTGCTGCTTCTGTAATCTTTTTTGATGTCCACAATTTCATGGAAATCCCCAATTATATATATATATTCATAGTCCATTTCTGTTATCTTTTTATGAAGTCTTTTGTAGAACTCTTCCTGTTTATTATTTGGAGCGTATATTGTTTCTGGTTTATTAATACCTCCATCATTAGTATTTTCCCTTCTTCATCTGTATATTTTTGTTTAGTTTTTAGTGATTCCCTGATGTATAATACTACCTCTCTTTTCTTTTGATGTACTAGTGATGAGTACAATTTCCCAATTTTGAGGTATTCCAATAGATTGCTGTGTAGCTTTTTAATATGCACTTCTTGAAGACAAATTATATCCAATTTTAATCTTTGTAGTTTTGTAAAGATTTGTTTTCTTTTTGTGGGGGAGTTCAATCCATTTATGTTAATAGATAGCATCTTTACTTCGTCTTTCGTCTGTTCACATATATATAGATCTTACCCTTCTAGTTGTTCTTTTCGCCTTCTCGTTTGGCCCGTTCATTTTCCACCGTCACTCTTTCTTCTTGCTCTAAGGTTTTTTTCTTCTGCTTGCAATTCACCTTGGTTTTTGCTTTCTATCTCCTCTCTACTTTCCTGTTCTTCATTTGCTGTAAAATGGTGTTCAAAAAATTCATGTGCTTTCTCTAAGGTATCTATCCTGAATTTTTTGTCTTGCCAGGAGATCAGAATTCCTTCTGGTATTGACCATCTAAACATCACATTGTATTTGATCAGTTGTGCTGTCAGGAATTGATACTGTCTCCTCTGCTCTCTGACTCTCCTGGGTGTCTGTTTTAAGGTCAGGATTTCTCTTCCTTTATACTTCATGGGTTCACCTCTCATTCTTTTGTATATTTCATCTCTCAGTGTGTTCTTGGTAAATCTCACGTGCACCTCTCTTGGTAATTTATGCCTTCTTGCATAGTTTATATGTATTCTAAAAATTTCATCATTATCTCCTTGTATATCATGTTTGTTTTTCTGTAGTACTCCAGCTGGCAGTTCTATCATCACCTCAGCCAGGTCTTCCTCTTTCTCTTCCATAATATTCTGAAATCTCAAATAAAAAGTCGCCTTTTCCATTTCAAGAAAGATTATTGTCTCTTCTAATTCTCTATTAGCCTGTGATAGTTTTTGGTCCATTTCTTCCATTCTTTTCTCTGTATGTTCGGCCCTTATTTCTATTTTCTGTATTTTCTGTTCATTTTTTGCTATTATTTGTTGGATGCTCCCTAACTTTTCATCCATCTCTTGTATATCCCCCTTTATGTCTCTCATTTCATTTTTGATTTCCTCATCATTTTTAGACATAACTTCCTGGTTCTTGGTCATAGCTTCTTGGATTAATAGTAGGATCACTTGCATACTCTGCATCAAGCTTGACTTCTCCAAGCCTAGCATGCTTTCTATTGATCATTGATTAGATGGTGAGAATGTTGTTAATGAGGGAATAGATGAAGTTTTCTTTCCTATCTTTGATATGTTCGATGTACTTGTCATCCCTAATAATTAAAAGGTGCTTCTCCAAACTAACAGACACAGTAGTTGTTTTTACACTCTTAAAGATTATTTCCTACGCCCCTTGGTGTACCACCTTCAAATCTCTAATATTGTATTAGTAAAGATATTTGATAAGGTTAAACCCATAATCTCAAGAGAATATATATCTATATATGACTCTTTTAAATTACAATCTTAATAAGTTAAATTACAAAGTTGATAATAATAAAGTTAATAATACAATAATCAATAATCAGTGTTGTTCAATAATGATTAGTTATATATACATCTTAAAGGTAAGTACTTTTTCCATTTCTTCTTCCTTCAGTGGTCAAACTTACAGTCCATGTTAAATTAGTCCACACTGTTTTTATTGTAATCCTTTGGGAATCTTTTTGCAGATTAAAATTTGTAATCCACCAAGGCCCCAAATCCTATCCAGTCAGCAAGCTTTTTTTCCAAAACAATATCTAAATAGATGTACAGTTTCCAAGTTCACTTTTCACTTTTCCCCATTCAAGTTGGTTAATGTCCTCTCTGAATATCACAGGAGCTTTTACGGAATCTTTGTAATATTTATAAATATTGCAACAGTCACTTCCCCTTTCTATGCAGTCTTCTGGTCAGTAGATGGTGCCCTTTAAAAAAAAACGCTGTCTGGATTCCTCCTTGAGCATTCTAAATCCAACATCAATCCAGCAAAAATAATAATAAATGCGTTCCTAGTAGTTTTCAATTTTTAGTGATCTTTCCAAATATTTAGTCTAGGCTTTCCTCTAACTCAGTCTCTGTTTCTTTATAGTTGTTCTGTTATTCTTTCCAGAGGTGTCAGCAGCTCTACAAACTTAGTCACCGCTACTCTCGTGGAGTGGAAATCCTGCTCCACCCCTTCTTTTGAGTCCCACTTTCACTCTTTTCTACTCCTTTATTGGGGTAAATTCATTTGCAGTAGATTAGAAGCTTCTTATCCCATACAGCCACATTGCTCTTTGATTTTTGTCTTCCTTTCTCTCACCAAGCTGTCACAGCTTTGAGTTGGCCATAATGACCGTCTTCTCCCCTGTTGGCTTCAAGGGGTTTCCCCTCATTCTAATGGGAAATTGCTCTTTTTCATGCAGTCTTCGGGCTTCCCTCTACCTTCACTAACCCCTCCGGGGTTAACAATACTCATCAAGGGTCATCAGACAGGTGAAATTGGGTGAGAATAACAGAGCTCCGTTTCCCCACTCCGCTTTGCTGTGACATTGCTACCGGAAGTCCAAGTGTGTCTTTTAAAAGCTTTGAAAAAATATTATTTTTGGATTGCACAGCAAAAGGTGGGCTTAGAATATGGATTAACAATAATTTAAGGGTCCAAGTGGATTTGGAATTATAGATTTGAATTAATTAGAAAAAATATTCCAAAAGAATGATGATTGTTTGAGAGGTGTTTTAAATAACAAACATGATAATGGACTTTCAAGATTTGACTTTAGAAAGAGCCAGAGGAAAATAAATTGATTTCGGTAATAAAGAAATGAAAAAATGGTATAAAAAAAACCTTAATGGGAATTTTTGAATACTGGTCTTCAAAATTACTTGATATGATAGAGCATGTGTCAATAAAGTTACCCAAAAAAAAAGGGCTATAATGGATAAGTTTGAAATTAAATTGCTAGTGGACTTAAATGTGTCACACAATATGACAGATATGGAGAAAGATGTACTGAACACACAAATGAAACTGACAGATGCCTCCCTCCCTAATGGAGATGTATAATTATTAAACCAGAAAATTGACTTGGATAACTTTTCTTACTGGAGCTATAAACAAAAAAAACTTTCTGTTGAAGTTTTGAAGGATTTATGAGAAGTGACCAAAAACTTTACTTACTGGATGTACAAAGAAGTCTATTAAAGTTTTGAAAGATTCTTTGTTTGTTTGTTTTTTAAAAAAAACAACAAACAGAAAACAAGTTCTGGGATTATATTTGAGGAATTAAAAATTAAGATTCTTAAAAATTCAGGGAAGGAATACAAGGTTGTCTTATTCAATCAAGGTTCAAATAGAAAATTAGTTGTATCTGATTTCTCTAACAGGACTTGCTCACAAAGAACAAATAATGACAGTTGTCTTGTTAGTTAAGAGATGAATTATGGGGTCAAGATTATGGGGTTATATTTAGATATGGTGATGAGCAATTAAAATTATTTTTACCTGCTGGAATGAAGGGGACAATTCTTTTTCTCTTTCTTTTTTCTCTTTTTGTTACACTTTCCCCCCTTTTTTTTACCTTTCTTTTTGTATTTGTCTTTTGTATCAATATGTCTTCTTTTTTATTCGAAATAAAATTATTTGGGAAAAAAAGAAACAAATATATGCTTAACTCCAGCGTTAATCCTCAAATCTTTAGTTCACGTTGTAGTAATTCCACCAAACGGCCGCCTAGAATTCCTTTCCCTGGTTGTTGATATCTAAAAATTTAAACTCAGTCCTTTCTTCCTTCTGTCCAACACTGGCTCCCTAGCTCCCCTGACAACATCAGCTACCAATGTTTCTACCTCCCAGCTCAATTAAGCTATAAAGCTACTTCTAATATAAAATAATCACATCTATCCAATTATATGCACCAATTATATGCTAAAGCTTCCACCTCCTGCACCATCCCATCTGATTGGAAAGTCCTCCTCTGCAGCAGATTTGGAAGGCATAAGGGAATTCAGCAAGAATCCATCTTGCCAGTTGTTGCCGGTCAACTGGCAGATGGCCAGCACTGGAAACAACCTGATGCATTTGTGCAGTCAGTTGTTTCCTAAAAAGAAATATATTTGTGGAAACCTAATTTCTAGGCAAATGTCAAATTATGCTTATGCTGGTCAGCTCCTGGAGCATAATACCGTATATTTTAACTTCATATCTGTATCATTTTGCTGCAACCATTCGCTACAACCATGCAGTCTCTGGACCTGTTTTCAAAGCATATATTACGTTTACTCCTCTCCAAAAAAGACAAAAGCTTTATCTTGAGCAAGTATTATTTGTATGATGACAGCTTTGCAAACAAATGCTACCTAAATGCAGCTCTTATTTTTATCCCTTTCTTTGTCCATTGATACTGATCAATTAGGGCTTTTAATGTTGTTGTTAAATTTCTGTGATTTCCTTTCAGCATATAGCAAAATGCACTTAATAGCTAGTTTATAGCTGTTAACATTTGCTATAGAGTCCACATGCTTCAGGAGTAGTCCCAATATTAGAATCACAGGACCTTAAGAAGCAAAAGAGCATGAACCATCCAAATGCAATTAAGATTTGGTTTGCTCCATGTAAAATGATATATGCTAATATGTGGCTTTTACACCTAATATTCCAATTTGCAGGCTGATCATTAAAACCACAGATTTTCTACCTTCTTTGCAAGGAATACATACTGAAATGTGAATGAACTTGTTGAGAAAAATTCAATCAGTAAGTTCATTCACAAATGTTTGGGTGTCACATTGACTTCAAGTCAGATTGAAGTCTACTGGTTTATGTTTGAGGTGGCAAGTATAAGGCTGCACTGAAACTCTTATTTGCTACATCCTGTTCAGAACTATACAGAACTTTATCAATTTTGCATATTTTTGGTAACTTCATCAAATTTTTGAGTTTCATTTTTTTTTACAAAAATAAGTAACTTTACTCTTCCTTAGAATATAAGAGACATTTGGATACCAATGCATATTTATGCGCAAATCAGGCTGTGAATCTATGTTCATCTAGAACAGGGCTGGCTGGGGAATTCTGGGAGTTGAAGTCCACAAGTCTTAAAGTTTCTGAGGTTCAACACCCCTAATCTAGAAGTGCATATCAATGGGTTCAGCAAGAATTAAGTAATGAGCCCCATAGCCCTCTGAATAAACATGCATAAGATTGTGCTGTATGTCCCACTGCATTCCGTCCGAAGTAAATCAGTGTAAGATTGCAACCTTAGTAGTTTTTATGCACTGTGTTCTACAATTCTGCAGATTCAGCATTCAATCCAGGATTTTCTAGATTTAATAAAATACTGATTTATGGTTGAATGGCTGGAACAAACAAGAATAGTGTAGAATCATAAAATAATGCAATAGAAAAAAATATATCCAGAGAAAATTTCTGAGTCGAAATCCAAAATCTGGATTGCAGTTGAAAAATATTTTTCAGTTATACATTTATCACGCTGCAAAAAATACCTTTCATATAAGAGATGGGTTATATCTTTGCCACCCTTCTTCACTGCAATACTAGAGATGTATATCACACATCTGGTATGTTCAAATGTATAAAAAATGTAGTAAGGAGAACTAGTAAACCCATGTCAGTCAAGACTATTCATAAAACGATAAGACCATTAATACAAATTCAGATATCTCTACACTATCTTAGCCATAAAAAATCAATTAATAAGCCACCAGCAAGCCAGCTATGCTCCATTTCATTTCAACTTGGCTTACAGATATCTGACTAATTAAAATCAGACCCATGACTATCCAGAATTTAAAAAAATCCATGACTTGTGATATTGTCAGTTGAATAAAATGCAAGAAAGTAAAAATAATAATCAAGCAGCTTTTACCCTCTATGCTATGAGGTTCCTTTTGTGTATTCAAAATCCTCATTGCAAAAAGTACTAAAAACCTTACCAAACTTCTAAATCATCATTCCCAGTTCCTCATATTTACCCCACACATCTCACTATCCCAAGGGAAAAAACTGGAAATGGCAACGCAAGCTGCAGAAAAATAATTCTGATGGAAGATTCAGAAGTCATTCGCTATAAAAAGAAGAAAAAAGTCACATAGGAAACATATCAGAATTCTAATATTTAAATTAGTGATAATCATATTGTTCCACAGAGATATCCACAGGCAGATACACACATTCTCTTTCTCTCACACACCTGCAGACATACACAGTCCAGTCCATAAAAATGAGGTGCCATACAGTACCTTGATCATCTTGGTAGGCTGACATTTCACCTGATGGGACACTGTTGCAGTTTGATTCATGTTTCAGCACTTTGGACAGCGCCAATCCCAGGAGTTGTGCTAGAGCAAAAGACTCAGAAATCCAGTCTCCCTCAGACTTTTGATGTTGCTCCTTCTGCAGTAGGAGATTGCCACTCTCAAGTCTGGGCGGCTGTTGTCTTTAAAGCCAGATATTCATTTCTTTCTTTCTCAATGTTTGCGAAGCCAGTGTATAGAAAGAGCTCAAATGCTGCTTCTTGTCCTACTCCTCCCCAGCACTGAGAATGTGACAGCTCCTCCGTGCAGCCAATGATATCTGCTCTCCATCCGATTGAAAATAACAGAAAACTGCATCAGTATTTACTGCAGCCCAGTCACTTAAAGAGGCACACTCTTCCTCTCCCGGGAATGTATCTAACTCAGAAGGTAATTATATATCTCCCTTTGAAGTCTGGCTGCATAAAACACACACACACACACACACACACAGATGGAGGATTATGGTGTTTTAATCTTTGTTTCAGTCTCTGTACATTGTCATTTTTAAAAGTAACCAGAGCTTTGTAGACACTGATTTTTCATAAATGGTTTTTATCATACCTTCCTTCCTAATTCACTTTTTAAAAAAAAATATGAAATGAAACTACCTGTTCTCTCTACTCAGATGATTTTATTGCTGTGCCAAGGTAATAACTACATTCATTTTGGAAGAGATCTATTATTAATGTTGCTGTTGCTGTTATTGTTGTGAGTGTGTATTCAAGATCAAATCTAGCAATAGCCATCTATTCTATAAGTATTTTCCTTTTTTCTCCAGTTCCTTCTGAAATGCAGAACTGGAGAAAAGATCACTAGCACTGTTAAAATGTCTGAAAACAATATAAACTACTTATACCTGAAATCTTAAAGTCATACACTCACAGTGGGAAATTAATAGTAAAGTTTATTGTAGGATTATCTTTGCAGGGTCCCTATTTGGATTCAATCAAGTTATCAGACTCTTGAATTTCCTCACTTATGAAAATCAAATAAATTCCTTAATCTCTGCTTCATACAGAAATTCTTATTCCTGTGTTTTAATTTATTTAGGTATTTTGTGTCATTTGTCCACCTGATAATTATACACCAGTCATTAACAGTAATTAATGTCCACGTTAATGCAGACAATCGTTCCAGACTTTTGGGTCAGTTGTTGTTATGAACAAATGAATTTAAACATACAGTATTTGGGGCATGATCTCAGTATATACCTGCTGTATCTTCCATTGAACCTGAACAATGGCATCTTTTCCATATCTACTCAAATAGTAACCTGTTTTGACATCAAAATTACTTTCTGATCTCAAGGTAAAAAAAAAATCTGTTAAAATGGAGAAATTTGTTCTGACCGCACCCGAAGTGGCCTGACCTTCTCATAGTCTACTCTAACTTTTCTGGAATTAGTTATACCATGAAACAGGAATGGTTCACTTTGACTGTGGTTTCATGGTGCAACTATTTCTGGGAATATCAGAATAACCTGTGCCTGCACTGGAAAACTTCTGATATGGTCAAAGGTTAGAATGGCATGTTTTGGGATTAGAAATCTTTTCCCTTGATATTATTTTATACAACTTTGTTCCATATGAGATCTGTGCCTGCTTAGCGAAAGCTCCAACTAAAACTGGCATTCATTTACAAAAATATTACATAACTAAGGCAGACATATAATACATAAATTTTACAGAACATCCAGTTGCTAATTCTCTTTCAATATATTTTATAGTACACTGCTGAGTCCCTCTTTGAGGGAGATGGGGAGTTCAGAAATGTGAAAAATAAATAACATCAAATAATAAAATATTTATTATGAGAGAACTTAAAATATACCATTCACAAAATCAAAGGCTTGTCTTCTTTTATACTTGTCCATTTTTGGTGGGAAACATGCCATTGTTTGTCATTTACTGATAAATAATGGAATGTATATAAAGGAAAGACATTTGTGTACAAAAGAATAAATGGAATAAATGGAGTTGAGATTTTAAACATGAGCAATATTTAAAATCTAGTCAGGGGAAATGGCTTCCTGGCAATATTTTGTAACTGATATTTAAGTGACTATTCTTGAACTAAGAGACTTGTACTAGAAACTAGAAAGAAAATTATAATCCACCAAAAATATTGCTTTAACTTCTGAATCTTGCACTAGAACAAACAAGAAAAACACACTAAGTACATGCATTAATTTATCCTGGGCAGTTGTATTATAAACAGTTGTTCTTTAAATAGCCACTATTAGTAATATAATAATTACTATTTGTACCCTGAATTTGGTTGCATTTTGATCTATTCAACACTTCGCCACCCCCATCCATATGTAGATATACATGCAAGTTAGGGCATTTGTAGAAAAGTTTATAATACTTTTTTAAAAAAAATGCAGATGTTTCTCATTTCTTTTCTTTCCTGTAATCACCTAAAAGGGCTAAATTTCTACAGCTTATTTTCCATCTTTTCTAAGATGGGTAGTTTTTATGAAGTTTTCAACAGAAATCTATAGCATGTGTTAATTAATTATGTACCAATTCAGCAACTGGAACGGAAAGCATTATCCAAAGTAATTAGTGCTTGATTGTTTAAACTATTTCACTTGGGGCTTAAAAACTAGGTTTTTTTAACACCAGATAGTTAGCACTTTCTGAATGCATTTTGCAACTGAATAGTCTCACATTGATGCTTGTTAACTCACAGATTATTTCTGTAAATTTAGGCCAAAGGGGGTTTATGTTAAATATATGATACTTTGAACATTCAGGATAAACATACAATAAAGCAGAAGATTGCTGGAGTAGACAGCATTTATATTAATATTATTAATCAACAATGAAGCACAAGAACCAATGGCGGGGAGTGGTTAAGGTGCTAGACTCGGATGGGGAGGGGGGATGACTTAAATTCTATTCATTGGGCCAGTCATTCTCTCTTAGCCCTGACCAATGTAAGATTTCTCAGCAAGCTGGCTGATAAATGAAACTTCTTGTTATATTATGCATGGGTAGCATAATAGGAACTAGGCAACTGCAATACAAAACTAAGCACACAAGTCAACTGTGTCAAACAAATGATGAGGAAAAACAACAACAAGCAACCAAGAAGCACACCCAATAGGAAGCAAGTGCCTATAGCTTCATCCAACCAGTTTATAAGAATTGTTATGAAGCTAAAACACCATAATGGCATATATCATCTACCTTGAACACTGAAAACTGTAGGACAGGATAAAATAGATCCAACACATGAGGGTGTGACATAATTTTAGATTTTTAACATAAAATCAAGTTTTTGTGAGCATTGTAAATCAAAGACAAATTCTCCTATCTAGCAAAACAAACCCCCCCCCAAAAAAGGAAAAGGAGGCAACTGGTGGAAAGACCATAGAAAGTTAAAGGAAGGAAAACTATGTAGGAAATAAGCAAAACATAACTGTATTATCTTTAATTAATAGAAATATTCATTATCAGAAATATAAGTAATGCTCATTATCAGAAGTATATCTTATTTCATTTCTTTCCATCAACCTCATTTTTAAAAATTATTTTAATCTGGATTGTAATTTGGGTTGATTTCTCAATCAAATCCTAAACTCCAAAGCTCTGAAACATATTTATCCAGTGAGAGGTGCATAGATAAATTTTTCATATTCCAGGATGGATCTGAATCTGTTTGCAGTATGCATGGAACCATCTAATATTATGGAAGGCCAATTAAAGGATTTTTGCTAAAGAAACTCCATTACCACAGAACATTTTATTATGTGTTCATAGGAACAGTGAAGGGTGAAAACATTATTCAGACAGTCCTTTGCTTATTTGTGCCAGAGAGAAAGGATCTTACATACGTACGTAATTGTTCACTTACGTTGCTTACTTACTTATTTACTTACCACAAGTACCACTATGGTAAAGGTAAAAGTTTCCCCTGTCCATTCATGTATGACTCCAAAGGGCGATACTCATTTCCATTTCTTAACCGAGGGAGCCAGCATTGTCTGAAGATATTTCCATGTCCATGTGGCCAACAAGACTACACCAAAGCACACAGAATGCCGTTACCTTCCCACTGAAGTGGTACCTATTTACTTACTCACATTTGCATGCTTTGATACTGCTAGGTGGCAGGAGCTGGAGCAAGGATGGGAGCTCACATCATCGGATGGCACTTGGGTCTCCAATCCAGGCTGTCAGCTTTCCAGCTGACAAGCTCAGCGGCCTTACCCACTGAGCTATTGTGCCCCCCCCCACCATAAATGTCATTATGCCACTTCAATTAAATGATGATTAGCAGCTTAGAAAAGCTATAACAGTTGGGATAGGGTGCGACTATTGCAATTGTTGATGTCCTGAAGGATGCTGTTTAGGTTGCCAGGATTTTATTTTTATTTTATTTTGGATGATTGTTTTATTGGACTTCTCTGATTTCTACTGTTGTTTTTTGAGCTGTGCCCGGAGTTGTAGCAATAAGATGAATGGACATATAAGCCTTTTAAAATTACTACAAAATAAGGTTAGATATAAATACATATGAAGATAAAGATCCCCATACAAAACACACAGCAGTAACACCAGTAAGCAGTACTAATAAGCAGCAGTCGCACATGTCCCAATATCAACTCTTTATCAACTCCAGTCTTTGAATGCCAGCTTAAATTTTCTGCATAATAATAAGAAGAACATGGATTATATTTCTAGGAGCAACTAGTTTCATGGAAATGAACCTGTGGCAAAGAATACTTTTGTTTAAGAATGAAGAAAAGCAAATGAAAATTGACCCCAAGAATTTTAAAGTGTGCATTGATGTTTATGAGAGTCAGTGAGAACTTTACTGGTGTCCTTGTAACCTGTTTCATGCTTTTCACAAACACATTTTCTGTGCAAACTCCCATCCGTAAAGCTCACAATTAAAGCCTTGAAGACTTCCAATAAAATTATCCTTTCATTCTCCTTTCATAATAATAAAATTCTCCTTTCATAATATTTTCATGAGAGGGAGTAGACAAAAATGTACAGGATAATCAGTAATTTGCTGGCATTGTTTTTGGGCAGACTTCTACAAAATGTTAATTTATCTATCCCTTGGAACTGTAAATTTCAGTGATTAACCTTTCTGTCTTATCTGATCCAAACTAATTAGTGTATAAGCCTAACAAGTGTAATTGGGAATGATAATGACTCTATAAATGCTTCATTTATGATTACAAAATATTACCTGAACAAACCCAGTCAATAGAACAGGATTTTATAAACTACTCATGAAAATCTTATGCAGGGCTGCCATGGGGCTCATTCCTTACCTAATGTCATTCACTCTCGGCCTTTTTTTTTCTTTATGTTTCTTTTAATTCTCTGTGGTGCAAGTAATCTTTAGTAATGGTTGCTTAACTAAATTCAGTCCCAAAATTCTCATTTCTGATTCAAATCCTAATGTCTACTACAGGTAGTCCTCAACTTACAGTCACAACTGAGCCCAGAATTTATCTTAAGTGAAACATTTGTTAAGTGAGTTTGCCCCATTTTATGACCTTTCTTGCCACCATTGTTAAGTGAATCACTGCAGTTCATAAGTTAGTAACCCGGTTGTTCAGTGAATCTGGATTTCCCGTTGACTTTGCTCATCAGAAGGTCGCAAAAGGGGATAGCATAACCCAGCAATGGTCATAAATATAAATCCATTGCCAAGTGCCTGAGTTTTGATCACATAAAAAGCTCATAACTATGAAAAACGGTCATAAGTCACATTTTTCAGTGCCATAACTTTGAACGGTAACTAAACAAACTGTCGTAAGTCAAGCACTACCTGTACTCCATTTTTCTTTCCATTTAGAGAGAAACATGAATATGTTTCATAGCATTCTGGCTGTGCATTGATAGTAATTCAAAAAATATTCAGAAGAGTATAAAATCCCTAAAGATATGGCTAGATTGAATAGAATATGTGAATGCAATCGAATATATAATGACGTGAATAGAATATAATTCAATATGCGCTCCTAAGGCCCTTGATTAAAGCTGGGCAGCACCTTTGCAAGAGATGTTTTGTAACAAGTGGCCATGCATACAAAGCATCTCTTTTGAGAAAGGTCAATCAACTGCATCCTTTCTCCCAGAGAAACAAAGTGGCTGTGCTGGCAAATACATGTAGACTCACCTGGGAGCAGCTTCATAAACAGCTATGAGAGCCCGGCCAAGGATTTGGCTAAATGGTTGAAAACTAGAAGTTTCATTTGCACGCCCATATATTGAGAAGCCTCTCTTTGGGTCAGCTTTGCAAGGTAGTCTAGTCAAGCAGTACACCCAGTAGGAATAACTCTACACTTACTGTAAGGTTACATTAGCATATTCGTGTGAGTCCAAAAGCACATCTCTACCCCCTTACCTTTACAGTCCAAGAAGCTAGGGAAGAGTCCTTTTTGAGAAGTTTGCCCCCATTCCTTCTGAAGATTCTGCTGTCTCTTATCTGACCATTGTCTAGTCTGTGGCTCTTCCTCCTGTCACTCATAATTCTGAGAGTTGAGGCCTTAAAGTTGCCAAATTTAATTAAACTGTGTGGTTTAAAGCCACACAGTTAAAGCAAATCAAAGCAGCTGCAGATGGAAATGGAAGCTGTGACTACAGCCATCTCTTAGAAAGGCTGTTCCCCAAAGCATCTGATGAATATTCCTATATTCCTATATCCATTTGTTAATCCCTTGGTTCCTAGAATTGTTCCCCTGCAATCTGGGAAGCGTTATCCTCACATCCTGCATCAGTTGCTCCCTTACACTAGCAGCCAAAGTTAAAAATGTTGTCATGTTATCATCTCATGGGAGTAATCACTAAGGACATAAGCAAACACTCTCCAGAAGACTGTAGCCTTCTGATACTGAAGGTTATTCATGTTTGTTACTTTCTCCTTCTGAAGGCTAGTCACATTCACTGTGTGATCCTTTTGAAGGCTGGTTCAGTTGGCTAGGTTAAGGTTAGAAGGCTAATGAACATGATTGTTCTTGCGATCATTCAGAAGGCCCCTTCTCTAAATCATACAATGTTGAGAAGGAGACTTTTGAATGATCACAAGAATGGGACCTGCTTGCCAGAAGAGTGGAAAAGAGCTGATAAAGTGGGGGGAGTAGATCTGGGAAACTTCAGGCCAATCAGCCTGACATCAATATCTGGGAAAAAGCTGAAAAAAGTAACAAAGCAGTAGGTTTGTGAGCACCTAGAAATGAACTTAATTACTAGATGCCAGCATGAGTTTGTCATGCCAAACAAACGTTATTCATCTTCTGTGATACAGTGACTAAATTAGTGGACCAAGTAAATGCAATAGAAATAGTATATTTGGATTTCAGTAGGGCATTTGGCCTACTTCTTAGTAAGATAGAACAATGTGAGATATATAGTGTTACTACCAGATAGATTTGCAGTTGGCTGACCTACCACGCTCAATGTGTGGTCCTTAATAGAACTACATCTACATGGAGGGAAATAGACAGTAGGGGCCCTCAAAGGTCTGTCTTGGGCCAAGCACTTTTCAACAACTTCATGAATGACCTAGATTAGAAGGCTGAAAGGGTGCTCATCAAATTTGCAAGTGTCACAAAACTGGAGGGAATTGCACATTGGAGGATAGACTCAAGTTACAGAAGGATCTTGACAGACTTGAGCATTGGGACCTATCCAACAAGATTCAGTTCAGTAGTGAGAAAAGTAAAGTTCTGCACTTATGCAGAAAAAAAAACAGATACAGAGGGACAGTATAGGCAGTACCTGGCTCAACAGTAGTGCTTATGATAAGGATTTATGTATCTTGGAGAAGTAGTGCTTCAGTATAAGTCAATAGTGTGTTGCAGCTGCCAAAAAGGTCAATTCATTTGTGGGTTTCATCAATAGTTAGATATAGCAAGATCGAGGGAAGTGATAGTATAATTCTATAACACACTGGTGAGGCTGTGTGTAATTCTGCATCTAGTTCTGATTACCAAAATACAAAAAAGACACTGAGGCCTTAGAAAGAGTGTAGGGAAAAACAACAAAAGCGATAAGGAGTCTGAGGCTAAATACTATGAAGAATAACTAAGGGAACTAGTATGTTTAACTTCATAAAGAAAAGGCTGAAGTTTTCCAATATGAAGTGCTACTACAGGAAAGTGGGCATTGATTTATTCTCCACAGCATCTGAGGGTAGGGCAAAAAGCAATGGGTGGAAGCTCATCAGAGGGAGCTCGAGCCTGGAAATAAAGAGGAATTACCATGCAGTGGAACAACTTCCCTCCCAGAGTTATGGGTGCTCTTTTGCTGGAACTTTCCAAGAAAATACTGAACAATCATTTGTCTGAGATGTTATGAGGACTCCTACCTTGAGCAGGTGATTGGACTAGAAAACCTCCAACTCAATAATTCTATGATTCCCAAATGATAGCATAGAATAAAATAATGGGAAGAAGAACACAGATATAGTATCATGTCTTGAATACCTAGAAGATCTACATATTAAATATCACAACTAAAAGGCTGCTGCTTGCATTTACATAAATGTAACTTATGCAGATCTTCAACATAAATCTATAATTAAATAAGTTAAGTTTCATCTGATCAGGCTTTACTTTTGACAGACTGCCTTGACAAACGTGTGCCATCTCAATCTGTCTCTAAATACAAATTGTAGCTCTACCAAACATATTCCCATAATCTGTTTGATTCCATTCTTCCCTTTCATTCAGTACCTTTTATTTCTTCCTTTTTTTTCACTTGTCAAGCATAATCATTTTTCCCAGTTCATCATACCATCGGATCATAAGCTTTCAAGGTCAATATCATGATGTGAGAGGAGGGTTCAGTAGCTCCAATGACCCTGAAAGCTGTGCTTGCAGGAGAGTCAAAGGGAGTG
The DNA here is from genome assembly GCA_032468155.1 of Oxyrhabdium leporinum. Classification (NCBI taxonomy): domain Eukaryota; kingdom Metazoa; phylum Chordata; class Lepidosauria; order Squamata; family Cyclocoridae; genus Oxyrhabdium; species Oxyrhabdium leporinum. The sequence continues at coordinate 142,621 of JANHFL010001483.1, forward strand.
AGGGAAGCCAAAAGTTTGGGGAGGACTTTTGCAGATATGGGGGAAGTTGACAGATCTAGGAAAGAACTCTAAAACTCTAAAAAGGGGGCATTGGAAGTCAGTATCAACCCTGAAGCTGACCTGATACTGAGGCCATTTTGAGGCTTCAGTGTTGTCACACTGGAGCTGAGGGATAGAGAGAGGGGAATAGAGATAGTGGGGAGTTTGTAGTCAAAACAAAATACTTTCTCCTGGGAACCAAGGACAATCCCTCAGGTGGCCAGAGAGAGGATGAGTGATGTCGCCTGACAACCGGACGGGATCCTAATTGGACCATGTGACTGATTGTTTGGGAAAAGGGAAAACTTTTACTTTTAATTAGGTGAAAACTGCGGGAATATTTAGAGTCGGTTTTCACCAGCTTATGCCAATATGATATGTCCAATAAACCAATTCTTTGAGGAATCTACTTGCCTCAGAGCTTTGTTTGTTATGGATGCATTGCTTGGAACCCTGACAGTCAATTTCTATATTATTGTCAAGAAAATGGCATGTGTATGTGTGAACAAAATTGCCCTTAAATAAGATAACCAAAGATTTTTTTCCCCTATTGCCTATGGCCTATAATAATTTGGAAGTTTAAAATAAAACTTTTAAGGTCAGAAATAATGATGCTTGCAATGTTCAGTCATCCTCTAAAAACTATGGAAATAGCAACTCAAGATGACTGTTCTAAGCTGTAAGCTGTAAATATTTGTTCAGTCTAGTATGTGATTTGGCTCTACAAGCTAGAATTCATGTACCTACAGTTTGCCTTGGGCTGAAGAAGGATGTGTGCACAAAACTACTCAGCAAGTATGGCTTCTATGGTCGCTTGATATAGGTCCTCATGGTGAATTTATACTTAGTGTATTTTTGCAAGACAATGTGCTTTCCCTGAAAGTGATATAATTTAACGGCCATACGTTAGGCATTTCCCAATAGATTTGGCTCAGATTTGGACAGTACTTAGTTAAAATGATGGACATAATATTAAATAAATTCATCAGAAATGTGGACACCATTCTAATTCCAGCACATTCTTGAATCTATAATACGATCACAAATCAATACTTGAATGCTATTGTTATTCAGAACAGTATGGTCAATGACCTAG
>JANHFL010001483.1:154987-168821 GCA_032468155.1 Oxyrhabdium leporinum
ATTATTATTATTATTATTATTATTATTATTATTATTATTATTATTATTATTATTATTATTATTATTATTATATAAACCACTCTGTGAGTATTCTCAGTTGGTTATAAATACTATAAATAAATAAAAGGATGTTCAGTCACTTGCTGGCTTCAGCATCAATTGCTGATATCACACATCAAACACCGTAGGGAGAATTGTCATTTCACTTTATACTGTTGCTAGGCAGGACAGCAGTATGAGTAATGGAGAAAGGTAGAGGCAGTTTCCATCTATATTGTTCAAGCTCAAGTCTATGATGATAGGAGACAGTTTGACAAAGTATTGCTTTGTGGGGTTAAGACTCAGGACCATGGAGACCAACTCACGGGGCTGCTGCTTTGGAAAAGGTTTTCACATTTTCACTCAACATTTTCTTTGAACTAATAGTTTGTCATTTTTTCAATTGGGCATTGTTAAGCCTAGTATTGACAAAATGTCATCCGTATTGCTTAACCAGCGGGGCTTCTCCATTCAATTTCATGCTGATGAGGATTTGGGATCCAGAATCTTGGCCGTCACTCTTAGTTTTAGGGTAAAAGCTACAGTGTGTTATTAAAATGGTGGAAAAGTTGATTAGGCATTTTAAAAGAAAAACCAGGTTAATGAAAGAGAAGAAAAGCTAATTATCTGTCGCTTCTTCTCATCAGTAAGTTGCTACGTAGCTGCTTTGAGGTCAGGCATTTTCTGTCAGGCTTAGCTGCACTTTGCTAACCATGTTAGCATGTAACTGGCATGTCTGGAGTTCTGCTAGAAAAAGAAACAGTGATTAGACTGAATCTCATCAGATACAAATTTTAAATATATGCCTGCCTAAAGATAATAACTTTAGAGAAAATTCTTTTGTCGGGACTACCTTCCTCCCACCATTTCAATCATATTGTTGCATTATAAGTTACAGTAGCAGTTAAAAGTATTCCCCATTATTGATGAAAGTCTCAAAAAGAAAATGGAGGGAGAGCATTTTTATAGCTAATTTTCCTTTGGGTGATGGTGGTGGCCCAGACTTTGCCCAATTAGTTAAAACATTTTTAGCTTTGTTTCCATTTCCCCTTTCTCTGCACTATAGAAAGATTTTTCCCTAATACTGTCCTCCACCTCAATGGGATACAAGATTAAATCTTCCATTTTCCCTTCATTAGGGTTTTGGAGCTTTGCTAGTCAGCAAAGAGAAGAAGCTGAGGAAAGACTAGCAACAAAGACCTAGCTTCAAATCACAGCTCTGAAATAGTGGTGGAGCATGAGAGCTGTTTGCCATAAATAGGAAATTGGCAGTGATTTGTGAATTGAAAGTATCACCTACTCTTCTTACAGTTATAGAACTGGAAACAATGAGATGATCATTGATGTGGATAAAATTATAACCAGTTAACTGAGTTTTCAATCCTATCTTTATTTACCTCAGAATAAATCTTACTGTACCCAAAGAGATGTACTTCTGACTAAACAGATGGCTGCTCTCTAATCCAGCAATCCTGTATTATTTAGGAATAAATCTCATAGAGATCAATGTGACTATCTTCTGAGTACAACCTGCATCAGAGTACTTTGGAGATGTAATAGATTTGTCTGCTTAATACAAGCTTCTGGTGTTTAAGCCACCTTTATGAGCTCTGCATTTTAAACAACACATCCTGCTGTTCTAACAGGATCTAAAGAAACTGCTTACATAGCTGGCCTAATCTAAAGGAAGACATCCAGATGAGCATACTTCAGGATCTGTTTGCCTGATACTTTTAAAGAAAAAAAGAAGAACATATTGAAATGACTTCTCTGCTGGAGCTTTCTTCTAATGGCCTGTGCAGAATGGAAAAAATTTCCGCTTCTTTGGTCCTCAGTAAATAGCTTTGCAGTCAATTATATAATCATCCCTCCCCCCCACACCCCAAAAATATAATACTGTTTTGCACCATGTTAACTTTGTTTCCAGCTTTATGCAATTAATTAGGTAACTGTTCGGAGACCTCCATTTACACCATTTAGTTAATAAGGAATGAATGTTTAATGGCTGCTGCTTTCAGACTATTTAACTTAATGAGAGAATTTGCAAGAAAAGGAGGATCAATTCAGCATGTAGCAACTTGCAATAGGAAAAAAAAGCAACCTCAGTCAGGGGAAAATAACACATACACTCATTTATTATTCAAATGCACCACAATTCCCATACTGAGAAGTTGGAATGTTGTATAATCAGAAGACATACAATTCATTAGGCCAACAGTTTTTCCAGCAACCCCAATCAAAACAAACAAAAGAAATAAAATCAAAACCAGAACAAAACCTGAATCTTAAATCTGATACAGTCTGCCTGGAAACTAAATTTTGGATGTATTGCTCCAATAATTGGGTGACAATTATTTATATGGCAAAACCCAGTTTACCTAAATAGTAAAATCATTCTTTACCTGAGACTGAGATGAATAATATATACATTAAGTGCTGGTCATCTGAAGAAAATTCATCTACTACAGATCTGCCCTTACGTAGTATTTCAAGAGAATAAAAGTGTGTTAAAATTCCCTACACATTGCGGGCTAATACCAGTATCAAATATTTTCCAGTGACAGTAATTTAGTTACTAAAAGATATTATTCAGGCACAAAAGATCAAGAAACACATTAAGTTCCAATTAAACTGATTTATTGCTCATGCCTATACACAAGAATCTAGTCAACTAACAGCACTATTTTGGCACTAGATAAGGGTTAACGGAATTGAAGAAGGGTTAGACTTAGTACGTTTGTGGCTATGTACTGACTCTAGATACTTCCTCTTTTGACTCTACTCCCAAGCTCTGCCACTCCTTCTCCTATAGTTATTAAGTTAATACACATCATTAAGATTATCTATGCTGATCATAAAAATATGTAATTCAAAATTTTAAGATATAAATATATTGATTAAGCTAATTAAAGTTTATGGTATATAGCTGTGGGTTTTTGAAGGTTCTTTCTTTTCTAAACTCTTTCTTAGGCAAATAGATAAAAGCCAAAAAGAAGAAAAGGAGATTTGAGGCAATATTATGAGCAATTCCACTACCAGCTGGATTCTTATAATGTGCAAGGAAGGTGTCAAAGAATGGAATTAGGGTATATTGAGTGCAACAAAGTTGGCCTGAACTATACCAGCATAATTTCCAGGTGCTAAAATCTTCCTGGTTTCCATTCTAGAAGATACATGATATCCCTTAGATGATGAAAAACCTGAACAGAACTCAGCTAAATACAAAAATTGAACTAATGCAAGGTGCTAGCTAAGTATCAAAGAGGATAGGAATATCTAGTGGTGGGACGGAAATCACTCTCAAATAACAGTCCCAGAAAATTATCTAAATCACTCTATCCAAAATATCATTTTTTAAGAATGATTTCTTCAGTCATGTTTTTACTCAAATATTTCCCCATGCAAAAGGGGAGATGGGTAATTCAAAATTCCCCACTGAGTTTGTTTTAACCCCCCTCAGTCTGCTCCAGAGGGGCTGAAGAACTACATGAGGTAGGAAAGAAGAGTTGTAAAACTAACTTTACAATTTCTTAGGACAATCAGATCTGAGACACAAATGTTCAGACAAGCAATGCATCAGGGGTTGTTCATTCAGATGTGATCATTCTGCGTTTTCTACCATTAACAGATTCTTCTGATGGACCTTGTTCCCATAGAAGAAACCATTCCTAAGTGCCTAATCAGAATGAAAGACCAAGTCTGTGAGTCAGACAGTAGCAAATTACTCCTTCTCAGCATCATACAGCAAGCTATGTTTCATGGTAAATGAACAGAAAGAGATTTCAATATAGCATGAAATGGCTATTACAACTTTAAAAAGGAGAAGGTGGTATACTGTCTCTGCTGGGTGCCATAATCCCTTGATACTAATTGCGACCCAAGTCAGTAAGCTTGTAGGTAACATGCATTCCACTTCCTTGTCACAGATTATATTTTATTATTTTATGACCTTAAATAAAATATCAAACAAAGCAAAGGACAAGTTCGTCATTAAGAAATGTTCAATGTCAGTGAGGAGTATCAGAAAAATTTACAGAGATCACTTGCTTTTCAATGTTTTCTACAATGTATTAGAGTAAATGCGTATCTGAGAGTGGGCTTTATGACAGCTGTTTTGAGTCGTGATGGCGCAGTGGTTAGAATGCAGGCTACTTCTTCTACCTGCTGACTGTCGGTTGATGGCAGTTCGAATCTCACCAGGCTCAAGGTTGATTCAACCTTCCATCCTTCTGAGATTGGTAAAATGAGGACACAGACTGTTGGGGGCAATATGCTGACTGTGTATAACTACTTAGAGAGGGCAGTAATGCACTGTGAAGCAGTATATCAGTCTAAGTGCTATTGCTATTGCTATTCCATTCCTGAATCTATGACAATTCACCATGGCCAACTTGCCACAGCCAACTCACCATGGCCAACTTGCCATGGGACAACTCACCACTGCCAACTCACCATACGACAACTCACTGCAGCACAAGGGTTAAACTAATATCAAAGAAAAGGTAGAATAGAATAATTAAAGAAAGGAGGGACAGAATGAAATGAAATACAAATGTATTTGTATTTATTTTAAATAATTAAATTGTCCTGTGTTGAGTTGACCTGCAGTGAGTTGGCCATGGCAAGTTGGCTGCATTGAGTTGGTTGTGCTGCAGTGAGTTGTCCCATGGTGAGTTGGCTGTGGTGAGTTGTCCGATTCCATTCCCCAGGCCTCTAGGTCAGATTTAAACAATAGTGACCCTGTGTCTGTTAGAGAGCAGACAACCTGGCTCAGCAGAAAGAACGTGCTCAGAGAGGAAAAACTAAAGTTACAAATAGAATTTCGGTAAGGTTATACAAGTATGCTTGAATCTGATACTTATGTGAAAGAAGATAAACTTTATTTAGGAAATAACCTAAGGGAAGGAAAGACTGAGTTTCTTGAGTCCATCGTCAGTCTATATTGTCTTCTCCATTATGGAAAGGAAGTCAAGTGAGAATTTGTACAGTTTAGAGTCAGAAGGAGAAGAGGCCTAAACTGGGAAGTGGGGGAAGAAGTGAATGCCTGGAAAATAGCAGTTCAATCAGTTCCAGACAATAGAGATAAGTGAATAACGTATGGAAAGGAGAGTTCCACTGCTCATCATCTCTATATCTTGTGTTCCATGGTCAATAAGTTTAGAGGTGCAGAAAGCCAATGAATGCAAAGTTGAATTCCAAAAATATCAAGCAAAGCATTAGGAAGCAAGTCATAATCAGAACTAGCTGGGAAAAAAGAAGTAATGTAAATATTATCCTCTTATCTGTAAGAAAATGAACTGTAATTGGATACCATCCGAAGCCTGAGAAGCAACAAACTGGAGTGGTGCCAAGTGGAAAGTCTTCTGATACAGGTTGAAGTAGAATAGTCTGTTGTAGCCCATCGGCTGCCAGCAGAGATAGCTGAAGAGTCAGACGAGGTGGAGGTGAGCCAGCTTCGGAACCTTTGAAAGACTCTGATAAGGAAACAACATCAGAGGCAGAGGCAGAGCAGGGCCTTCCATCCTCCCCCAGGTGGAGAGGCAGCTGTCTTCGGGGCCTGAGCTGAGTGAGAAGGAGGAACAGGTGGGGCCCATCCCAGATGCGCATATGCACAGAGAGGAAAAGAGAGTTGAGCAAAGGAAAGCAGTAAGCCAGCTCTTAGGGAGAGGCAGAAGCAGACAATAGCCAGCTCCTCCCTGGCTGGGAAAATAAACAGGAGGGGCTTGGGAGTGGCTGGTTGTCATAGACAATTGTTTGTTTCTAGTATACAAGCAATTCGGATTTCTTGGATAAACCCAGGTTTGTTGGGACATTTGGGGTTTTTTTGTTGTTTATTCCTGTGAGTAAAAGACTGTGACTGCCCTGTTATAAAAAGGAGTTTGTTTTACTTGTTAGTAAACATCTTATCACTGCTTGTAAAGGGTGGGTCAGAACATAGTCCTTTGAAACCATCTTTCAAAAGTGTGTGGTTGTGTGTGCAAGAAATAAGGAATTAACCAACACACTGTCTCTGTTATGATGATGTTGATAATGTTATCTATTCAGTGGTGTCTGATGTTTGGTGATTCTATGGGCCAAGTCTCTCCACATCCGATCTTGCACTACTTCTTTGAGTTTTTTCTATGCTCTGGCTGCTATCAGCTTTGATGGTGTCCAGTCACCATATTCTTTGGTGGCCTTGTTTCATTTTACCACTAACTCTTCCAACATAATTGTATGCTCCAATTGAATTCCCCACAGCATATCACCCCCATCATCACCTTCATAATCATCACCGATGTATGTTATCATTGTCACTGATTTTGATTCTACACCATCCTGAAAGTTTATAGACTTGCAAATGGGCAGCATTATTAATTCAGCTGTAAGCAAGTCAGCCAGCATGGTTCAGCATCTGGAGTCAGTATGAGTAGTATATTTTATCCCACAAATAAGTCTCATATTTTAAGTTAAAAATCTCAACTTGTGAATGGTAGTTGTCTTTGTATTCAGTGGAAGATTCCCTAGTGATTGTTAAATTACCCAAAGCTGCCAATGTCATTTTAATTCCATAGGCTAAATAGACAACAATGCCCAGATAGACCTATGATTTCCCAAATTCCTCTGGAATGCCATTCTTAGATTGATATTCCACTAGTTGCTCTCTCCCCTGCATTGAATGGGAATGCTAATTTTTAACGACAGATTGGATATTTTTTATTCAAAGGCCAGCAGCGTCTCATTTAAACTCTTGAAGATGTCTCCGATGAAAGAAAGCTTTACAATCCCAATAAGTTGTTAATTTGTAATTTGCCAATTACAGCTTCGTTGCTCATCTCTATTTGACATAGCTCCTCAAAGGCCCTCACCTAAAATAATTGTTTAAATGTAGATATTTCTTCAATATTTTTCCACAGTAAAAACTTACACAAATAATTAATTAAGCAACACTGCAATCTCTGCACATTAGTATTCTTTTTGTGCTTTGGCCATCTGAACAAGGCATATTAATGCAACATTTAGATTACCCTATACTTGTAAAAATAATTTTAACTTTATTATGTCGTAACTATGAGTAATTACTTGTAATTGGAGAAGGTTATCATCCATACAATTATCTATTTTTACTTGAGTTCTAAATTGATAAGAGTCATGTTTCTTCCATTTGAAATTTAATTTTCTATGTGCACAATACTCACCAAGTAGTCTTGAGTCCTAACAGAGACACCAGTGCTTTTAATTTCTCTTTGATGGAGGGCGTCCATCAGATCAATTGCATTATTTCTCTGTACAAAGTCCATAAAAAGAAATAAATTAAGTCACCTATACAAAACTAGTATATAAAATATTCATGTTTCTATTCTGCAAATTACAGAGATAATTGGGGGGAAGAATAGCCCCTTTCTACAGAATATTAGAAGAGGTTCCCTTTTAATTAACTTGAAGCACTTATAGGCAGTTCTCGACTTACAACACAGCTGAGCCCAAAGTTTCTGTTGATAAGCAAGATAGTTGTTAAGTGAGTTGGACCCCATTGTACAACCTTTTGGCCATGGTTGTTAAGTGAATCACTACAGCTGTTAAGTGAATCATGCAATCATTAAGCAAATCTGGCTTCCTCCATTGACTTTGCTAGTTGTAATTTTTCATGGTCATTAAACAAATGTTTGTAAGTTGAGAACTACCTGAATAGGCATGATCACAACAATTTTCCATTGGTGAAGGCTGTAGAAAATTGACCAGTTCCATATAAGATTACCACTGGAACTGTCTCAGTCATGACCAGCATAATAAACATTCATATTTTCATATAGAAAAAAGTTAAACATAATACATTAGAAATAAAATTCTACAAGCAGTATTTTATTATCAATGTGATTTTCAATGGAATTAATTAACATAATCAGCGTAGACTTATCAAGCTCAGCTCCACAAATCATGTACGTCATAAAATGATCCATACTTAATGACACATACATTAGATGACTAACAGCTGAAAGGGTACATATATTCCTTTTCATATACAATCTACATGAGGTGAAAGTTCTCCCTGTGATATTTTAGCTGTGATAGCCCATTCCCACCTGCAAAATTAACACTTGGTGCTTCAGTCAATTGCTAAAGAAATTATGAACTAAGCTCACATGAACTATAACTACTTCTTCACTGTCAGTTTAAAACTGTATTTTCAATATTCTCACGTTTAGTGTAATGGATGTCTTTAAAAGATTTGTATCGGTAATAAAAGGATGCTCTCAAGTAGCATACAAGTCTGCACAAATCTTTATTGCTGGTAGCCTTTGAATAATCATGAATACATTAAATTATATGCATTGATCAAAAACATCTCATAGAAAGCATAGTAATCCCCACTCTATGTTAGCAGGTACCAAACATGGATACTTAAATGAAAGTTAGTCACCACAATTAAACTGTAACTATTGATAAACTCATGTTCAAGTTACTGTAGAGAGACTTACTTCTCTTCTGTTTTTATACAGGCAATCTGTTCTTATTGGACAATGAAGAACTTTGATCAGTGAGGATTTAATAATCAACCGAGGCACCCAGGGAGTTTAACTAGTGCTATATTCACTGGCAGCATAGAGAGCCCAGCTGCTCTGTCAATGGCAGTCACTGCTTGAGGAGAAGTAAGAGAATTCCAGCTCTTCATCTCCACGGAGGACATGAGCCTCTCTGCGGGAAATATTAGCCCCCTTTGCTCCAAAGAAGCTGCAATGTTCCAGTTCAGAGATCAGTTGCCATTAAAAGCGACAAACTGACTTGTGGAAATCCAATCACATTCAGAGGGTTTGGATGCTGCTTTTCTTAAGCAGAAACTATGTGAAACGAGGTCTTCTACATGTTACACACAGAGCAGCAGTCTCCACACAAAAATCTCCTGGAAACCCTTAGTGCCATGAAATAGAGAATGTGTATTCTGCCCCAGGCAGGAAAATCATACAGTGCGCCATGTGATACGTTACCAGACATAAGTATAAATACCATATGGAGGCTGTTTTCAGTGATAATAAATGTTTCAGATTGATTTCAGTAGGATAGAAATGCAAATAAGAACCTGGAAGAAAACCAAGCTGGAAACCAAACATTCTCTTTTGAGTTTTCCCCATGACTTAAATATTTCCTAATTTACTCAACGTATACAGTAATACATTCTAGTCAATCAAACTGGATAAGCAGAATGCAAATGTGCTGTTTCTGGCTTTCTAGCAATAAGCCCCATGTTAGTTTTCTGAATCTCCACTGGTAGAAGAGGATATTAAATGTCATATTTTCCTTGCTGTTTTCTAATTCTTGAAAAAAATGAACAACTGGACACTCTCTTCCCAGTGGTGAGGCTTCCCCTAATGCTTTGATGTACATATTCTATACTGTCAGATTAAGATGATATATTTTCATTATTCTTGCTATCAGACTAGTGGATATCTTCAGAGGGGCTTTGCGTTGTACCAATAATGAATAAAGGCAAATATACATGTCTCAGTAAAATGTGGTAGGATTCAATCTGGATCGGTCACCAAGATCAGTGGTTTTGTCTTCCAAATTTTTGGACTCATCCTGGAGTCCATCTTCATGAGCACACTCTGCTAGACAGAAGTTCCTTGAAGATGGGCTCCAGTACAAGTCCAAAAGCTCAGAAGACAAAACTACTGGTCCTCGTGACCAGATTGGATCCTGTACCAATAATGTTATCTTCTAGAATAAAACTTCTACAACTCAGGAAAGTCCCAGCATTTTGATTCTGTTTGCCCCTGTGCAAGCAGTTACATAAGCGTTTTTGCAACTGCTCAGAATTTTATTAGAATATAAATTTCTTATGATAGTTATTTGTGATGTCAATGCTTGAGCAAGCAGTAGAAAAAGAATGACAAGTCTTTTTATTCCAGTAATATATTGAAAGAAAATAAAAGGATATGTTTTTCATTCAGTGCATAATTTATAATTGAGTAGTACAAAAACTAAGAAGAGTTGCTAACTTGTTTAGCTTTAAAAAGGGATGAGATAAATTCTTGGAGAATAAAACTGTCAATGGCTGCTAGGTATGATAACTATATATTACATCCACTATTGGAGTCAGAATGCTTATAAGCACCAATTGTTTCATGGAAGGCCATAAAAGGGTCTTAACAACCTCTTCAATGATATTTACTCTTATTTAGAAAAATGTGTTTATCAACTCTTATTCTTTACTTTCTGAATAAAGAGCTACACACCTAAGTAAACTAGCACAGCTATATTTGGATTCCAGAAGAAGAATCAAGGCAACAAAATAACCTTGCATGGTAGCTGTGTGACAAATCCAGATCAATACAGTTTCCCATATTTTTTTTATTATTTCCAACCAGTGTTTGGCCAGTCTCAGGTTAGTATTCTTCTCAGGGCCCCAGCATGGTTCCATATGAGTGCCATAGCCTTGTGCAGTTCACATCTCTTCTTTGGAAAACAACTCTGTGCTTTGAGAACCATCTATTGTTTTGAGAACCTTTTTGTGACTTCTTCAAGGTCTGCCTGACTAGTTTGCTTTCAACTGTTCTCACATACTCCATCTTTCATGCATTTCATTTTCACTGTGCATGTCTCTTTCACACACCAGCGTGTTGTTGTTTTTTTGTCCTTTAAACTTTTTTATTTGTGTTTTTCAATGTTTTGGTTTAGTTTTGTTCTGGCTCTGTTCAATTATTTTTTTCTTTTGGATGATGTTAATCTTTTTAATAAAATAAAATTATTGAAAACTATAAATCATGAGATGGAGATAAGAGGGAACAAGAAAGATGATAGGGAGGGAGAGGGGAGGGGAGGGAATGAGAAAGAGATAATGTGCCAAACAGCTATACATCAATATGATAATTACATGATAGCAAGTTAGTAATAGAGTCACAGTTATCAGAAAACTCAAATGGGCTGATAGTAAGACACTTACATCCTTGATCCTTTTCAATTGGGCTCAAGCGGGTCAAAGAACCAAGTGGTTGTTTTTGTGGATGACCTTTGGAGAATCCAGAATGTGGGTGTTGCATCCATCCTTGTTCTTCTTGATCTCTCAGCAGCTTCTGATACCATTTATAACGGTATCCATCTGTACCAACTTCCAGAGTTAGGAATAGGTGGCACTGCTCTGCAGTGGTTCACCTTCTTCCTCCAGAGTGAGTTCCAGTCATTGTTGGGGAAAGATGTAGCCCTGGGACCTTTTTTTAGGCACTTCAGGGTTTGGTCCTCTCTCTGTTCCCATTTAACATCTACATGAGCCACTGGATGGGTATTTGTTGGCACAAAATAAATAAATCAGTATGTCAATAACAATTATATATCTCCACCCGTGGCTGGACAAGTGATGTCACTTAGGCGCTTACCCAGAGACTGGAGACTAGAGGATCTGGAAGCAGACAATTCTAGCAAAAAGAAATGGCTCTGTGTTTTGCCCTCTCTACCCCTGGAGATTTTTCATTATTAACTTTCAACAGGATAGCACATCTCTGGGTACAGTTGGTTTGCATTTGGGGAGTTCTCCTCAACTCATTGCTCCTGCTCAAAGAGCACATGACTGTCGTGGATAAGGAATATTGTCAGAGTGCATACAGTGTGACTAGGTGAGACAACCCAGGAGTAAATACACTTGAAAGATTCCGCTACGGCAGAATGCAGTAATGTGCTATTCCATGAGCTTCGCTAGATTCTAGCTCTTGCACAGGGCTAGCTTACTTGTGAGACTTCTGCCCATCCCAACAGATCTGATAATCCTTGCTATTAAACAATGTCATCTGTTGGGACCTAGGAGATGTGCTTTCTCTATTGCGATACCTGATCTATGGAACAGCTACCCCACTGAAATTTGGAGGGTCCCTCCTGCCCTATCAGAAAGCTGAGAAGCCCTGGTTTTCTCACAGATGCTGAGCCAGGGTCTTCTTGAGGTACATACAAGTGTAGTTCTGTTGAGAGTTTGTTATGGTACCGAGCTATTGTATTACAGTTATTTTAACTTAGTCATATTTATACTTCAAGGTTTTATTATATGTATGTTTGTGAATAGTTATTAGCTCCCAAGGCTATATAGGTAAAATGGGCAACCATACAAATTCTCTACACAAATAAATAAGTATGTTTCTTATTAATTTCTTATAAGCATTGGCTTGCTACTCAAGGTAGTAGTTGGCTCTTGCTTCAAGAGCAGAGAGAATGGAGCAGGAACCTGACTTGCTTCTCCATACAACTTTAATTTGTTCCAGATATATGGATAGTTTCAGGTCTCTATTACAATAACCAATCTAAATAATGCTTTTCTTCTCTTGGTTTAGCCCTTGTTAATAATAAACGAAATTATCCTTTCTTTTAGGACTCTCCCTAGGCCTTTTCCTTAACCTAATTCCTGGAAGCGATATCAGAATTCATGAATGCAATTGTATAGTTCTAATGACTGTATGTCTAGCTATATATGTCTATGTGTGCCTATGTATAATCCTAATGCCTAATGTCCCACTGAATTTAACATGATTTATTTTAAGCATGAGCTGATGGAACTGTAATTTTGGGCTAAAATGATATATTATATATCATTAGATCAAACTGGATAAGGCTACTACTGACAGGGCATACAGAACAAAGCAGAATAGTCAGTGATCTTGTTTGAAAATGCATTTTGAAAAGCTCTTTCAATATTCTATAATATTTACTTTTCCAATAACTGAGGGATCTGAACCATAGCAGAATTCCCCAATGGCAAAGAAATAATGCATACCTTCTGCAGAAACACCTGTGCTGGAGCTCCAAGCAACAGAGTGAATGTATAAACTCTGATATATGTAATCCTGTTGATTAGGTCAGTTTTATGCTGATTAGCTCCTGCCTTACTTATAAAGTACAATAATGCCAATGGAATTAAATAGTGACAAAATAGAAGATATCTCTTCTTTAACTACTAGAAATAGAAATTAAAATATTTTCCTGAGGATCAACAGTTCTAATTATATTCCTGTAAATTATGTTTAACTAAATAGTCACATTATACCATAGTCATAACATCTCAACCTTAGTATGTCTTTCTAAAAATGATCATATGTACTTAATTCTATAGTACCTTAATTTTGGTATCATTGGAGTCCTCTTCTCATTCAGTGGCATAGTTTATATAGTTTAATGAATGCTTGATGGGAAATATTGTACTTGCAAAGTTTGAAATTCTTACATGATAAGAACAGCTGCAAGAGATATTTAAAAATCCACCATCACACAAGAATTAATAATATATTTTCACCCCTATTATTAAAAAAAAAGTATAGTTACTTTTCAGCACAGTTGGTCAGTTATATTATATTATAGGCAGGACGCCATATATTAAAAATATTGTTTTTTTTTAGTTGAGTACAGGTCCCAGATTAGGAATGTCTAAGACTATAATTTAATCTACTAAATAAAACACTCAGTTGACAACTTTTGAGTATCACATTGTCTTTCTGTGCTACGAGGAATCTACTGTAAATATATATGTTAAGCAGTTTTTCCTAAGTGAAAAACTGAGAAGGGTGGGGGGAGAGACTGCCAATTAATAAGATATTAGATTCCAGTGTGTGATGGCCAGGGGAATATTGATTGTAGGGACCCTTTCTGGTCCAGGAGACAACTGACGTTCAAGATTAATTTGTGCAAAGTTCCCCCCCTTTTTTTTAATGTAAAGTTTTTGTTTTTGTTTTTAAAGCATACATGTCATTGCATAAACAGTGTGGTATCTGACTATCATTAATTCCAATAGAGAGAGAGAGAGAGAGAGAGAGAGAGAGAGAGAGAGAGAGAGAGAGAGAGA
>JANHFL010001483.1:172684-183648 GCA_032468155.1 Oxyrhabdium leporinum
AGAAAAATTAATGTTATGTATGAAATTAAATATAAAGATGGTTTATAATCATGAATATGCCAATATAAGTAACAGAACTATAAATAAGCTAATATAAAAAGAAAACTAGTCAAATCTATTCTGTTATATTGCTACTATTGTTAGTATATGTATCAATATTTTTGTTTGCCTTTTTTCCCCTGTATTTTTGCTAATGATATGCCCTGACAATACACTGTATTCAAAATGCTTATGAATTAAAAAAAAAACATTTTAAAAAAAGAAAGAAATTGCCAGGTGAAGCCATCTATTAGTTTGGAGTCAGAATTTTTTTTTCTCCAAGTCAGGCTGCCTTGAAATTGAATTAAATAAATAAATGGCTGTGCTTATTAACAAGAAATACTATCAGTAATCATTTACATATTATGTTTGTTAGTGCATTCTATTTATTCTGTTTTTCATTTGTTCTATGTGAGTTCACGAACCTATCTATAAATGTCTTTAATTGCTAACTGTTGACTTTCTGGGGAACATAAGTGTATTAAAATTACTGAATTAATTTTCTGGATGCATAGTTGAATAATAGGTTAATTGAGCCCACTCCCCATGACAAAAAACAGTATATGAACTTTTGCCTTCTCACTAGAATGCTATATAGTCAAGATAGAAAAGAACCAGAAGAAGAGGGGGGAAATGGAGGAGGCGTTTTAGCCACCCCAACATTCAGCGTCTGACAGGAATTTACAAAGTAAGTCCACTTGTTAGTAGGAGGTGTCACTGGGAACAATATACATTTCAGTTTCAGGAAAAAGAAAATATGTGTTCCCACAGCCCTGAAAATACGATAGCCTACCTTCCTTTCCCTGTACTGACAAACATCAATAATGATTAAATTAAGCTTAACGTTGCAGCCAGACATCATTTTGCAAGTACTGTTGGGCAGAGCGAGTTCACATTTGCCATTGCAACAACAGGGCTTTCTGGTTGTATTTCTAACCAGGATATTCAATAAGGGCAAGCTAGTCAATAAATAAGGAACTGCCACTTAAATGCCACTTGCTTTCAATTTTGCAAACAGAGCAATTGTTCTGAATGGGAAAAACGGGGCTATCGGTTCCTTTTTCTGCCAGCACAGCTGGAGCAAGACCCATGACAAGACACTAGCTACTCAGATTGTCAAAAAGAAAAAAGAAAATCTGCCTTTGTCATCAAAACAGTGCTTAGGTTCAATGAGAACCTTTCTCTCTCTCTCTTTAGTTCCTTTTACTTCTCCTTTTCTGTATTGCTGCTTCTGTCAAGGTAAAGTACTTTTAAATTACCTGCATTTTGGATAGTTTGATTAAAGAAGTTTAGAATGCATTTCTTCCAGCAAACCCTTAAAGCAGAGGTTGTTCTTTCAGCTATGAAGGATTATAAAATCAGCAACTCCTTCCTGACATCTGGAATTTTCAAGCCATGCAAATATGTCTCTGTTACATAGAAATGGCTATGAATAGAAATAAATGTTGAATGAAATGTCCTACCTGTTCAATAGTAACCATCTACCCACTTCTTTGGGAGCAATCATATATTTGTACATCAAGAAAAGCTCATATATTTGTACATCAAGAAAAGCTCATTTTACAGTTTATTCACATCTTTGGGTCTTTTTCAGTAGATGTTTACATATATGGAAAAACCAAGAGAATTCAATTTATGGTCATTCTGTATATTAATCTTGTCACAATTAAAACAAGAGTGGGGATAGGACATGGAGGAAGATTAGGTAAAAGCAGCACAGGGATGACATCTCCTAATATATTGATGCATTTAACCCTGCCTTTAATACTTGCCAGAGCAGAAAGGCAGGGTATAAATTGAAGAAATAAATAATTATATTTGGTGATCCACATTTATGTTCAAGGTCACAACTTGATAACCAATCTTTTCCTGTACCAGTAATAACTTCAATCATCTGCTGATGTCACCAACCAAGCAAAGCCAAGTACATCTGACCTTCTGCCCTTGCAAATGCCAACTGTTGCTTCTATCACTGCCTTCCCCTGAGTGAGGGAATCCAGATTCCCCTTGAAAGTTTTAATTAAACTCAGTAATCTCTTAGTGAATTATTATCCAATTAGTTGTAATTATAGGATCAGTTCTGAGCAATATCTATATCATAGCAATTCCAAGCTTTATTTTGTTGACCGAGCACACATGAGCCGTCAAACACGCATTCTGGTAGAGTTCATATTTTAAGCCATGGTGCTTTTTTTAAGAGAACATGATTAGTTGAATAAATCACTATGGGCTTAGCATAATATATGAAACCAGACGGACAGCAAGTTAAAGCACAATATTTATCTGGTCCTTTCTGAGACAAGGAATGGAATAACAGTCATTGCTCACCACATTAAATGCAAAGATCATAGCTTATTATTGATGTTGGTTTTCAGACTAATAACAAGACTAAATTATCAAAATAAGGAGCACCATCTTTAGAAAGGCCTCTCTTCCATTTTCAAGCCCTTTCAATTGCAAGAAATGGTCAAGGATTTTGGCCACTATAATCGTTAGTAAATAGATGCTTCATTTGAAATTAAAGCACCTGCTATTCTAAATGTATCCTTTCCCTTCCACAAACATTTTATTAAAGTTCTTTTAAGGCTTGTTTCTTGATTTAACTGGTTCCTGCCTAAGTGGAAGGAAAGTTGAACATGTTGTTAACTCCTGAATGAATAAATGTGTGTGTGTGTGTGTCTGTGTCTGTGTCTGTGTCTGTGTTTGTGCAGGAGACAGAGAGAAGGAGAGAGAGAATAGAAGAATTATATTAAATAGTGAATTGTACAGTGGAGGAAAAATGTTACTGTAGTTAAAATGTAAACTAAACATAAATTTAAGAAACTTAATTAAAAGCAAGTAGTATCAACATAAGTTTAAACCTATATAAAAGTAACTAAATTGTTAAGATTATTAAAATTAGAGCATATAACATATATATATTATGCCATCTCATTTTTAAAACAGGCCAAAGTTAAAAATAAGTAACCTGTTCATATCCTGGATCAATTCTTAAAATCAGAAGACTAGCAATTTTTTGCAATTATATGGAATTATCCTTGCTAATTCTTAAAATCAAACTTACTAATATAAAATTAGGGTATTTAGATTAGATTAAAAGTTCAAAGATGGTTTGGAATACGATGCAGATACCAGTTGTTTTAATGACCTGACTCTGAATATTGGCAGTTCTAGAGTGAAAAATAATACTTCCTAACATAGATGCTGGTCATAACTGAAAGACTAGTTGCATATTAGATGCACAAAATTGCTGCTGTTCATTCAAACTGCAATGCTCCCTTATTAATAGGTTTTTAAAAGCCATAAAGGAATGTACCAACACTTCTTTTTGCTGCACAGGTAGTCCTCGACTTACAGACATTCATTTAACAATGGTTTAGAGTTACAATGGTGCTGAAAAAGCGAGCTATGACTCATCCTCAGAGTTACAACCATCATATTACCACTGTAGGTCACACAATTGTAATTTGGATGCTTTGCGACCAGGTCTCATTTACAATGGTTGCAGCATGGTGGTCACACAATAGTGATTTGCAAGCTTTCCAGTCATCGTCTAACAAGCAAAATCAACCAGAGAAGCCAGATCTGCTTAATGGCCATCTAATTCACTTAACAACTACAATAAAAATGGTTCATAAAATTGGATCCAGACATGTGATGACTTGTTTAATGACTGCCTTGCTTAATGACCAAGATTCTGATCCCAATTGTGGCAATAAATCAAGAACTACCTGCACTGCATCCTTCATTTAACTGAATCCTTTCTGCTTCAAGACTCCTACATAACAAACATAATTTCATCAACCTGTTTCATTTCTCATAACTGATCGTTTCTAATTAATTTCCTTCACTCCCAAAACCTTCACTGATTTTATGGTTCAAGTTAGCATCTCCACCACTGTAATTGGGTTAGGAAATCTAATCTGTTTTTAAAGACAAACAAACTGAAGATTTTGTAACAAGATGGAGAAAGTCTACAGAAAAACACATCTTTGTACATGCTCATCTTATTTTGATTTTTGACTTTAACAAGAACCGATATAGAATAATGAGGACCTAATTATAGGAGTCAGCCTTTATTCTGGGACATTAAATTGATTTGTATGGCTGATTCCCCTTCTTCTTTACTTGCTATAAATCAGTGCTCTTCACATCTCCATACCTCCCTCTCCTCTCCCTCTCCCTCCCCCCCCCATAAACTGTAGATGATTTCTTACCAGAATCAAAACAGAAAGAATGTAGGTTAAGCCTAAGATAATGATAGGGGGTTTCTTTTCAATTCTCAGTTCTCTCAAATTGAGTACAACTCCTGGTTACTTCATAAACACGTGTGTCCCTATAGTTTTCTTGACAGCATCGGAAAGGGGTTAGTAACTGCCTTCTTCCAAAATGTATTTTTAAATAATAATAATAATAGCTTCCCATTATAGCCTACAACCCTGGGATTTCCATTCAAAATGTTTACAAGACTCTGCTTAAATTTCCAAGTGCAGCCCAGGTCAGCTAAGAGCTGCCATCTAGCATAGCAACCTGATTTACCCTCAACATATAAAAAGAAAGAAAAGGAGAGCATTATCCCAATTCTTATATTCCATATAAGATTATATATTTATATATATATGCCATTATATTTTCTTATATATATATATGATTTTTATTATTATAACAAAAATGAACAACAAAAAGTAAACTGAAAGTCAGATAAACAAAAACCTGTTTGTTTAAGATGCAGAGCATCTATGAAGATTTAAAAAATTGCTCAACATGGCAGTTTCATCTCTGCATCAAAGCCCTCCCCTTTTTAGCATATGCATACGCAATACATGTAAACAAAGGTGAGGGCTTCGATCATGAAGTCACAGCCAGCTTCTGGATTTTTTTTCAATGTTCCCTGTGGATGCTCAGTTTTAAAATACAGCATTAAATTTAAACAGCCCTTCCATTACATCATTAGCAAATCAATTCATAAGCCAAGAAGAATTCAAGATTGTCAGTCTGAGGTGCACTCTCTTTCCACTATAATAAAGTGATCTTTTCCACTGTGCGCTACACTTGGTAAATCCCAAAGCTATATCTGTAGGAATAAATTCCAGATCCCTGGTAAAAACTTCAATGTCACATTCAACCCTATTCTTCTTCCCCCACAAAACGTGAACAGATTGATGGATACTAAACCATAACAAAATTATAACCAATGAAAAAGCTCACATTGCATGCATAACTCTCTCAAAAGCTCTGCCTATTCAATTTCCTTATGAAGTCATGGGTCTGTCTAATGTAACTCTTGGCTGCCACCAAACTATTTCTTAAAAAGTATAATCATAGGTCACAAAAACTTGCTGAGCCTGAAATTCTAAGTTCTTTATATATTAGTAATCAAACGAAATCAAATCAACTTTACTACAGCCATAAGGCCGGAGAGCAGTGATAAAACTCCCCAAAAGGAAGTGAATCTAATTATATATATCAATTGATAAGTATGTATGGATATAGAATATGTAACAAAAAGGTTGAATAAAATTTAGCAAAGGACAAGGACAAAAGTGCCATGATAGTAAAATAAGGTAATAACAATAAGCAACTAAGTCATAATCTTCAACTATAAATAGAAGAGTAGCACATATAAAGGCACAAACCTGGGCACCCTAAGAGAATTTCTTGGGTTTTTATCAGATAAGAGGGCTGACAAAAATCTATTATTAAACTATAAAAATCTATTAGCAAAAGTAGCTCAATATATCTGCATGAAGAAGCATATCTTTAATTATTTTCTTTCTTTTCATTATTGACACTCTAAGGAACAACATTTGGAAGTATTTTTCTTCCTGAAGACCCAGAGGAAGGAAAGAAATAGATTAAATATCTTTATGTATATTTAAGGAAAAATTACCAGAAAGCACCAACATAAGTCTTGAAGACATTTCCTGACTTTAGGGGAAAATAAATTAGACATGCAATAAAAGTTCATTGCTGCTAGGAAATTTATTTTGGAAAAACCAACTAGGGATAAAGTTAATGGCATTGTAAATTTTTATTTTTGTAAGGAATAATTATTTGAGGGCTGGAAGGACTGACAATTCTGTATAAATCTAATCAGCAAGTAAGCAATTAATAACACGAAACTGTCTCATGTCTTTGGCATGCTTGAAAGGCCTACAATGTGCTGAAGGGTCCATCCTTTAGAAACTGCAGATCATTTGTAGAGCAATTAATGCTTACTTGGCACGTGGAAAAAGTGTTTTTTTCCACATAAGCACTTTAAAAAAAAAAAAAAAAAAGCAAAAAAGGAGAAAGAATGAACAGATTGTCTTGTCCTTCCGTGAAGTTGCTGAAAAAAACTGTCAGAGTCCTTTCCTTATTTAACTCTCCTCAATTAATCTGTTACAGTTCAATGAAAGGAAAGAAAGTAATATGTTCCAGTTAGTTGTGACCCCATTTCGGAAGGACAATCTAAGAAACAGTCTGGTGCTTGTCCCTGGGAAAATGTTCTCCCAGTTTTGATAATATCCTACTTCTGGAGGCAATTAGTGCTATGTAGAAAAAAAATATTCTGTGTATTTTTGCTTCCACTTTTTCTATAAAAATTATTTTTTTAGCAATAGCATTATCACTTAGATTTATATGCTTCTTCACAGTGCTTTACAGACCTCTCTAAGTGGTTTTAAAGAATCAGCATATTGCCCCCAACACTCTGGGTCCTCATTTTACCACCCTTGGAAGGATGGAAGGCTGAGTCAACCTTGAACTGGTGAGAATCGAAATGCTAGAGGTCAGCAGAATTAGCCTGCAATGCTGCATTCTAACCACTGCACCACCATGTCTCTTTTACATTTCTTTTAAATAAGAACATTTCAGTGAAGTTCTCATTGGTAGAATTAATATGATGTAGACGCTCAGATGTGAAATAGTTAAGGTGTATTTGTTTAACTACATAAAGGAGTATTTACTCTAGGAGTCTGCAGTCTCCCAAGCTTTCCATGCTTCATTTAGTTTTTAAAGTTTTGAAACAAGTTTCCAAATAAGCTTTCACTTATTTTTATTTCAAAAACAACAATAACAACAAAAAGCCTCCTGGTGAACTTTTTCAGATGTAGGATGGTTGTTAGCCATAGAAGTTTTCAAAAATGGGAAACTGTGTAACAGAAAACACAGTGCAAACAATAGGCAGGTACCCTTTATTTCATCTAGCAACAATGACAGCTCAAAAACAACACAAAGACAAAAGCAAAAAAAAATATCCCTGTAACTAAAGTTGACTACCATAAGATATTTATAAGGAAAAATCTAAGAAATCCCAAAGCCAATTTTGCAACGTTAAGTTGTCCAGCATTAAATTGTATACCAAGATTGTGATTTGGGGGCATCATCAACAGTCGGATTGTGCAAAATTTTAAGGGAAGCTTTTCCTCAACAAAGGACTATATAACACAACCTTTCATGGCTGTTTCGCAAAAACAACACCCTTCTTCTAAAACCTTGGTGATGTTCAAGGCCTCGTCTAACATAGTGTGTGTGTGCAGAAATAACTTTCGTCTCTTTCTGTCAGCTATTGGAATTCTTGAATGAGGCCCAGGACAATGTGGAAGATTGTAAATGTGTTACTCTCTGGTGTGAAGCATCTCACTGAAAAAAAGTGAGATTGTCTCTACAACCCTAACCCACAACTCAACAAGATGGTCAGGAGACATAAAACATGAGGGCTGGCTTTCTGTATTCCAAATAAACAAAAAACAAACACGTAATTTCATCTAAAATGAAAAGAAATTAAATGATCTGTGAGGTGGTTTGAAGCAAGAAAAAAATATACAGTAACTCTAAGAGAGACAATCTTCTCTCTTTAGTTGGAGCAGAACCTCAAATTAACAAAATATATCAACATGTGCATGTGCCCACTTAGACATTAGAGCAACAATCTACCGGTATCTGGTTTCAGCCCCTCCTGAATAATTATTAGTTTAATTGTCCCAAAGGTGCTTTTTTTTTTCAAGAAGCAACTGGAGTTTCTGGTTTTATTTTGAGGAAGTTTTGCTTCTCATCCAAGAAGCTTCTTCAGCTCTGACTGGATGGTGGGGAATTCCCGACGAAACGTCTTCAAAGAAAAACCAGAAAGTCCAGTTGCCTCTTGAAAAAAGTATCTTTGGAACAACCATGACCTGGATGACTGAGAATCTCCATAGACTATTAGTCTAATTATTAAGTGTCTGGATTTAAAATCTTCGAGTAGATGCTACAGAAGCAAATTAGAAGCTAAAACAAAAGCAAGCACCTGCCCTTTAAAGTACCAAAAAAGCATGCCACCTTATTTTACAACAAGTGATTCTCACCTGGAATTGTAGAGTATGTTTCTACAGGTCAGATATTCTTTGGCTGATATATCTCCAAAAGAAGACGTTTATGCTTTGGAGAGCCACTATGACAGTGGTGCTTGGATGACTAGGACCAGGGAAAGCAATGCTCTGACCTTGGAGTAGCTACAAACTGGCTGAATTGGCGCTATTTTGTCAGCCATCACTTACTGAATAAACCACAACTAGCTGAATCTGCACAACACACTAAATCATAAGCTTTGGTTTACACATCCCAGTGACTTGAGCGTCTACAATCCATCAAGCCAAAGTGAAACAAGCTATGTTGCTTCTCAGCAGATTGAGTGAAACCCGGCCTAATTTATCCCAAAGGAATATTGTGAAGATAAAATGAAGGCACAGGCTGCATTAAGCTCTCTGGAAGAAAAGTAAAATAAATATGTCATCCATAAATAATAACATTCCTTAAAAAGCACATGGTCACAGGCAAGCTATGTCTGTTGCTTCCTTCCCCACCACAACCACCAGCTTGTTGGCTGAACCCTAAATATCTATAGATGCTTTTTGTTTCATTTCATACTAAATCTACCAATTGGCAAAGACTGGAAAAGGAGAGGAAGACTGTTACTAAATATCTTGGAGCTACCTCTGCCCCTGTTCTAAAGAAAAGGCCTTCAGGCCTGCAATGAAATCAAACATTCTTTTAAAGGCAAATGGAATTCTTGTAGTCGATTGTATAAGGTATCAGAGAACCAGCTCTTTCACAGTAAACAGTCCCAGCAAGCAGCAATCAACAAACAGCCATCAGCAATACCCTAGAGCATGAGAGGAGGACTCATTCTAATCTTTGTTTCAAGTATAGTTGCACTGACTTCAAGCTTGCCACATTTGAGTTGCAGTTATGAGTACTCGGAGACCTTCAGACCAAGGCTCAAAACTCATTCAAGAACTAGACCATTAAAATTGAATAGAATTTGTAGTCTTTCAACATTGAAACCTACTCTAGGTTATCATGAACTTTATGTCAGGAGTTCTATTCAGTAATAAAAAAGAACTTGGAAGAGTTCCTGATATTGTTCAACTGAAAATCATACATTCTTGCCACTTTCCCACAAATCTCCAAGAGATTGGCAGAAGCTCTAGATTCATTTTCTCTGTTGTCCCAGCTGCCCTTGGTTCATTGCTCAGTCTTTTTTCTCATGCTCTCCAATTTTAGGTTTTGCATGCATGGCCAGTATTTAGATTTGTTTTTCATCTATTCAGGCAACCTCATCAAGTGCAATGAAAGGACTCAGTATACTCTGAAGCTATAAGAATACATGTTTGCAATTTAATTACAAGAGGCCTCAGGGAAGAGAAGGAGCAAGAGAATTTTGCTGGACAGTAAGTAAAAGAAGATACGGAGGCATTAAAGCATAGCTATTTGTGTAGTGCGGCTGTCACACATCAGTGCAGTCAATAGTCACATACCAGGGAAGGCCAGTGACTCAGCATCTTCTTTACTTTTTGCTAAAGCTGCTTTTTGTGACTGGGAGGTTCATAAAACATAGCTGAAGTTTTGGTGAGGTCTAGGAAAGCATCCTTGCACCTGAGTGACTCTGTAGTTGGCCTTGGGAGGAGAAAAAAAACCCGTTAGGTTTTTTTGTTAAGAATATTGTTATATTCTTTATGCTTTGCTTTGCTGATAGGAAACTGAAGATAGGAAACAGTTGTAATGGGACATAGGAGAAGGAGGACCATAAAAAAGAAATGCTTACAGGATGAGATCTTAACATCAGAAAGAATTTTAGGGAGAAGAAACTCAGTAAGGCAAGAGCTGATGAGATTGCAAGAAGAGATTGCTACTGTAGGGTTTCTAAACTTGGCAACTTTAAAAAAAGTTTTAAAAAGCCATGCTGTCTGGGGAATTCTGGGAGTTGAAGTCCACAAGTCTTAAAGTTGCCAGGTTTGGGGACCCAATTGCAGTAATATTGAAGCTGGACTAAATTCTGATGATCTCCATCTAGAGCAGGGCTGTCAAACTTGCGTCATCACAGCATCATCACTTGACATATCGTGACTTTTTTCCTGTTCGCTAAACAGGGTGTGGGCGTGGACATGGCCAGTGCACGACACATCCAGCCCATGGGCCATGAGTTTGACAGCCCTGATCTAGAGTAAGAGTGTTTGGTAAGCCTAAAAGGAACGGAGCGTATGATACTAATGATAATATATGGACTTTGGGGTGAGATCAAGGCACAACTTACCAAAGCATTTGAGGGCATATCCTGGAAAGAAGAGGGATGAAAATGAAAAAAAAAGTCATGGAGCAAATGGCTAGCTGATCCTAAGATTTGACTGCAGAAAAACAAGTGTGGTTTTTTTTAATTTTATTTTTTTGCCCACCAGATAATTAACTAACCAGGCTTTTATCATCACTTCAGTTTGAGACTGGGTGGTACGGTGCCTATTAATTACATATGCTATTGCCTAAAACCTATATTCATAAATAGAATAAAGTTAGGAATTATGGACTGAAGCTGGGGATTATACATATCATAGGCACCAGTGGTGAAATCTAATTTTTTTCACCACCGGTTCTATGGGCGTGGCTTGGTGGGGGTCATGTGACTGAGTGGG
>JANHFL010001484.1:0-13768 GCA_032468155.1 Oxyrhabdium leporinum
ATAGATAGATAGATAGATAGATAGATAGATAGATAGATAGATAGATAGATAGATAGATAGATAGATAGAGATAGAAAGAAATACATAGATAGAGAGATACTTCACTTAATCCTCCAAGGAAAGATTGAAGGCAAACAAGGTCCAGGCAGAAGAAGAAGAACATCATGGCTTCCAAATCTAAGGGACTGGTTTCAACAAAACTCAGCAGTACTTTTTCGTGCGGCTGTTGATAAAAATAGGATCGCCAACATAATTGCCAACGTCCGATGATGGATAGGGCAGAAGAAGAAGAAGAGATAGATACCAGAATGTATACAATATATACATGCATACACATAAACACACACACACACACACACACACACATTTTTCAGCCATCCGAATGTCAACAGTAGACGATCCCATTTTTTTTCTTTAAAAAGGATCAGTGGATCTGTTTCTGATGGGCATTAGGAATAAGCGGTAGATATCAAGCCTGATATGCATCATACTGAATCCCATCCTCCAAAATCTAATTTTGGCAGTTTTACAGAACATATTAATATGAGTTTCACTGGAGGAAAAGAAAAATGATGTTATGCCACATCTGATTGTGTTTGTGTGCACTAAGATGATGTTGTTACTGCTGTCCCTATGTTTAAAGTCTCTTTCAAGTCCATCTCAACTTCTGGTAACTTCATGGACATTTTTATATAGTTTTTGAAAGAATTAAGGACAGAATTTGCTTTTGTCATCATCTGGGAAGTTTTCTTAGTCAAACAAACTTCCTTGGAAACTTCTGGTACTCCCCATTCAAATGCTGTTCAAGATGGTGCATTATTCAGTAATGATATGTTCAAGTTGTATCTGTCTCCTATTACTTATCGCTTTACATCCTGCAGTGATTCAATGGAAAGTGGAGGAATTCTCCAGTAGAGGAAGGAAACTCAATTACTGCTGACATCTGGAACCACTGGATAAGGGTACAACCTGTGGTTCCATGAATAACATTCCAGATTGTTCGGTTTCACGCTATTAAGATATTATGGCCTCCAGGATCTGTAGAAAATTCAATTAAGGAGGACCTTTTATGAATCCTGTAATCTGGGAAAATTTCAACTGACTTTACAGAGATTGTCATTGATATCAGATATGTAGAAATGCATGGCTCTCATCCTTCCAATTTTCTGGAAGACTTTGGAGACCTGTCTTGGTTCTTAAATCGCAGTGTTCGTGTTTTCCTTTGTATATTAAAAATTATCTTATGGTTACAAGTCAGAATAATAACAACATGACAGAGTTAGAAGAGATTTTGGAGGTCTTCTGGTCTAAGTCCCTGCACGAACGGGAGACCCTATACCTTTCCAGACAACTGACAGAATCACATGGAGTCTTTTTAGAGTTTTAAAGTTGGGTAGCCTCAACATTAAATCTTATTCTAATAGGGTAGAAAGAGCTAATGTGGTAAAAATTTGGAGCTATCCACCATCCTTCTTCCTTATTATTCTAATGCTGGCTATGATTATTTTGTGGCTTTGTATTCCTGTAAATGGTCAATTCTGTAGAATCGCAAAGGGGGCAGTTGGGGGGTCTTCATAAAACAAATAAACACGTCAAAGACTTAACAAGCATTCCAATAAAGCCAATATTTATAACTAAAGTAAGATGTAATGCTGCTTTTTTTAAAGGAACGGTGCATAAACTGCAAGGGGAGGTGCACATGCATAATTAATCTGATAGCAATCTTTCAGTACTTGAAGGACTGTCACAGAGAAGAAGGGGGTCTATCTATTCTCTAAAGCAGGGGTGTCAAACTCGATTTCATTGAGGGCCACATCAGGGTTCTGTTTGACCTCCTGGTGTGTGGCCTGGTGTGGGCGTGGCCAAGATGGGCATGGCCAGCTCAATGTCACTTGTGTCGGGGGCGCCTGTGAGCACCCAAGCGCTCTGCCAGCGAAAACGGGCTCCCAAGCTTCATTTTTGGTGTGACGTCCTCCTGCAGCCCTCCGCCGGCAAAAATGGAGTTTGGGAGGGCCGCCTGTGCCTTTCCCAAGCTCCATTTTTGCTGTCAGAGGCACTGCAGGCTGGTCCTTTGCTGTTTCCAGGGCAACCCCATGGGCCAGATCTAAGCACCTCGGCGGCCAGATCCGGCCCGCGGGCCTTCAGTTTGACACCCCTGCTCTAAAGCATCTGAGGGCAGGACAAGAATAGCGGATGGATGATCATTAAAGAGAGATCCAACCTAAAACTTCCACCCATTACTCCTTGTCCTACCTTCAAGTGCTTTGGAGAATAGGTTGATCCCTCTTCTCTGTGACAGCCTCTCAAAAATTGGAAGAAGGCTACCATTCCACTCCTTGTCTTTCTCTTCGTTAGACTAGACATACCCAATTCCTACAACTGTTCATCATAGGTTTTAACCTCCAGCTATAACATTCTTTAAGAGGGGAGGAGGGAGGGAGAAGGAGAAGGAATATTAATCCCCACCAATTCCTGACTAAGAGTAAAATCACTTTCCATCCTAGTACTCACCATACGGTTTAGCCTCCAGTCTCCTTATATCTTTGTTGCTTTTCTCTGCGCTCTTTCTAGATCTCAGCCCTTTTATTTTGTACCAAACGGGGAACAGAAAGATGAACTTGCCCAGAAAAATGCAGGGGACATCACAAGGACAAACAAAAGCGAAGTGATTCTGGGGAAATAGGAACATGCAAGATAAGAGTACTTTTGGCATGCAGAAATCTTCTGCAGACCACAATGGGTTGGCTACGGGTTTTGGAACTGCACTCAGGCGATAATCACAGATGTTCAAACATATTGGAGGGCATAAAAGTATCAACAGTGCAGAGCATGTGGCTTGGGAAGGCCTCCCATTCTGTCTACTTTATGTTTGCTTGATTGCTCTTGCTTCATGCCGAACCAAGATTGTTCTTCAATGGAAGGTATTGGATGTCAAAAGACAGTGGGGTGTTTTTTTTTTCCTTTTGTAATTCAATCGGCTTCCTTCTGCTGTGTTCAGAGGCAGAGCTCTGATACTAATCAACTCATATTTTGGAGGAAGATGTTCAACGTTCAGTGTTCCTATTTATTTATTTTTTGATGCTCTTCTTGATACAACGGAAGAAAGGAACCATAGGTAAAGCCACTCTGAAGGTAGAGAGAAAGAAGTCGCAAGATTGCAGGAACCAGGCATGGCTAGTCTAGTGAAGAGAAGGACCAGGGGAGACATGAGAGCAGTCTTCCAATATTTGAGGGGCTGCCACAGAGAGGAGGAAGGGGTCAAGGTATTTTTCAAGGCATCTGAAGGCCAGACAAGGAATAATGAATGGAAACTGAACAAGGAGAGAAACAACCTAAAACTAAGTAGAAATTTCATAATGGTGAGAGCAATCAACTAATAAAACAGCTTGTCTTCAGAAGTCGTGGGTGCTCTATTATTGGAGGATTTCAGAAAGAGACTGGACAACCATTTATCTGAAATGGTATAGGGTCTCCTGCCTGAGCAGGGGGTTGGACTAAAAGACCTCCAAGGTCCCTTCCAACTCTATTGTTCTACGTTCTACATTGTTTTGTTTCTGATGACTTTTCTTCTCTTGGTGAGAGAAAAGTCACAATTGTGATAGCACTTCTCACCAAACTAAACTGGAGTTGATCTTTTGTTCCATCATGTGTCTTCTTCATTAGCTTGTAGGTCCAATATGAACAAGAAATAAGAAATAAGGAAAAAAATTCTGACAGTGAGAACAATCAACCAATGGAACAGAAGTTGCCTTCAGAAGTTGTGGGAGCTTCATCACTGGAGGTTTTCAAGAAGAGATTGGACTGCCATTTGTCAGAAATGGTTTAGGGTCTCCTGCTTAGGCAGGGGTTGGACTAGATGATCTACAAGGTTCCTTCCAACTCTGTTAATTTGTATCTTTATCTGTAAGATCTTTAAATGAGCCATGGTAGCGCAGTTGTGAGAGTGCAGTACTGCAGCTATTTCTGCTGCCTGCCGGCTGCCTGCAATTTGTCAGTTCAAATCTCACCAGGCTCAAGGTTGATTCAGCTTTCCGTCCTTCCAAGGTGGGTAAAATGAGGACCCAGATTGTTGGGGGCAAGATGCCTAGAGGGCTGTAAAAAAGCACTGTGTATATAAGTCCAAGTGCTATTGCTATTGCTAAATGCCTGTGAAAAGAGGCAAAGTGCTCATAAGTTTCTTTTGTTATACAGACGCAATAGTAAACTGGTTATGGTGGAAATTGTGTTGGGTAGAACAAGAAGTGGTAGGGTCACAAACGAATGGGTGATGATACAAAAGTGAATGTCCAGGATGAACAAGTACCTCAAAGTGATTCTTCACAAGGCAGTCTTCAACTCGTTCATCTGGCAACTGTGCAAAGTCACAACAGTACTGAAAAAAAAGTGACTTACAATCAGTCCTCACAAGAATGCCTGCCGCAGCATCTCACCGTGGTCACATGATAAAAATCCGGCCGCTTGAGAACTGGCATGTGTTTGCGACAGTCGCAGCATGTCAGGGTCAGATGATTGCCATTTGTGACTTTCCCAGCTGGCTTCTGACAAGCGAAGTCAATGGGGGAAGCTGGATTCACTTAAGGACCGCATAATCCACTTAATGACTGTGGCAAAAGAGTTGGAGCTGACGGGAAGCAAGAGTAAAATACGGCACTGTGTATAGTAACACACACTGAAAACTTGGAGACTGGCTCTCTGCTGATGCTGGCTTTACGAGAGAGCCTTTCTACAATCTGCGAGTGTATTCTGGATACTCTCAGTGCTGGATTTATCTGAGCATAGTTCTGAAAATTTCATCAGTCCTCCAAATAATTCCTGAACTTTGAGTGCCAGCTGCTTTTCCAAAGTAACTTTCTTTAGCCCTGGTGTAATTTTGATATTTGGCAATTCCAATAGCAAGGTTTTTTTCCCCCTTAACCTTTTCTTGTTCTTTAATAACTTTTTTATTAGCATGCTGCCTACAAATATTCAGAACAGGCATTTGACCTATAATGGAGAATTTGCCAATATGTCTGGTGTTAAAAAAATTGAGATTAATTAGGGTTATGCATAATAAATAAT
This sequence comes from Oxyrhabdium leporinum, assembly GCA_032468155.1. Classification (NCBI taxonomy): domain Eukaryota; kingdom Metazoa; phylum Chordata; class Lepidosauria; order Squamata; family Cyclocoridae; genus Oxyrhabdium; species Oxyrhabdium leporinum. Next base: position 5,059 of record JANHFL010001484.1, read on the forward strand.
TTGACATAGATTTCACACGCAACTCCTTTCCTTGCATCCATTTCGGTTTTACTGAGATAGTGGAAAAAGAAAGGGGAACATTGAGATTACGCTTTGACCAATTGATTTGAATGGTTTTTTTAAAAAAAATGAAAATGCATTTCTTATTTGGCTATCGTGATTTTATAGTCCACGCCTATCAAATATCACAACTGTTGTTTCCTTGGCACTAAATTCCCTTTTTACAATCCTGTAATCCCTTAATTGGGGGGTAGAGTCAGGACGACTGCATGGAGCTGAGTGTTTGTAGAGATTCTCAGTCACCCAGGTCCTGGTTGTCCCAAAGGTGCTTTTTCAGGAGGCAACTGTACTTTCTTGTTTTTTTCTTTTGAAGACGTTTCGCTTCTCATCCAAGAAGCTTCTTCAGTTCTCTGACAGGATAGTGGGGAATGGAAGGATTTATAGCCCTTGCAGACAGCTGGTCATCTGCATCATTTTAGAGGGTCCTTGAAGCACCTGGAGGTTGATCTGTGTCCTCGGGGTCACCAGAGTGGTGCAAATGGTTCCTGTAATCTGCAGTTTTTCCTCTGGAAATCCATTCCTCCTCCCACACAATTCCAAGGGGGTTCATCCCAAATTATATAGCCAAAAGTCTGTAGAGATTCCCAGTCATGGAGTTGAGTGTTTACTTCCTGATGCCATGAGGAATTTGCAGTGGATATTTTTTTCTTTGCACTCCAAGAGAGAGAAACATCTGCTGCTACCTAGGATTGAACTCTCAATCTTTTGAGTGGGATGCGAGCGTCTTCATGACTAGGCCACTTGGCACTGTCCCTGCAAAACATTCAAATTGTCCTCTACACCATCCTTCCTGAGTGGAACTCTTCCAAATTATTTTAGCCAATTCTTCCATTAACACTCGGTAACATTAGCAGTGGTCATAACTGGTGGCAATTGTAGGTCAAAATATTAGAGATCTAATTTAGGATGAATCTAGAAACTTTCACGAGCAAACAATATATTCGCTATAAAATCTCGTTTAACCTAACCTTCCTCTAGATAGCTTGATCTACAATTTCCAAAGCATCTTACAGCTTTAAAAAAACTTCTAAGTCCTTTAGCTTGATGAGTTTACTATTTCTCCAAGGATCCTTAAGATCAAAATTATGGAGCCAGTGATTCCTTTGCTGTATAGGAATGAAGTTAGACTTTGAAGAAGCAAGACAGGAAGAAGGCTTTGAACTTTGGGGTTAGAGAAGGCGCCTGAGTACCATGGATTGTCAAGAGAACAAACCAATGGATGGTAGACCATATTGATCCAAAGTTCTCACTCTGTCCAGGCTCAAGTTATCATATTTTGGAGACATTAGGTGAATATCTGATTCTCTGGAGAAATAAATAACTCTGGGAAAGGTGGACACAAATAAAAAAGGAGAATTATCAGCAAGGTGAATGAACTACACCATAGAAATGAGAGGTGCACCTATTTCTGGAGAGATCATCTTGGAGAAATTGTATATGATTGCTAAAAGTTAATGTGCAATTTGATGGCACATAATTAATCCTTCATTCAATGGAATATCAGATGGGCAAAAAAAGACAGCAAAAGACAATTCCTCTCTTGGGTTTGTGGGCTTCCCCCAAAACATTGGTTAACCTGTTCAAGATAGGGCATGATGGACTAAATAGGCATTTGGTGTGACCTATAGCTGGTTATTCATTGATGAAGAATAGAGCTGATGCTGGCTAATTATGCTGATGCATTGCTGTCTGTGCAAGGCTGTGAGTTCGATCCCAGGTAGTGGCAGATATTTATCTCTCCGGGCACAATAAAAAAATATCTGCTGAGAACTCTGCATTGGTGACAGGAAGGGCATCCGGCCAGTAAACACTCAGCTCCATTCAGTTGCCCTGATTCCACCCTGATGCAAGGGATTATGGGGTCATTAAAAGACCAAAAAAAATGTTGTCTGTGCAAGCTGCTTGCTCTTCTGAAGAATACAGAACCTTGGGGAAGTACTTCATAGTTGCTTCTCACACAATCTTTAGAAAAGATGCTCCTTCTTGCATGCCACTGGGTATCTAGAGGAGGTTGAGAAGGAAAAAAAAACCCAGAAAGGCTATAAAATCTGCCATGATACATCATTAGGGAATAATTCTTAAAAATAACAACAACTTGAAGCTACGCTAGACAGGATTTAAAACTCTGCCATGTGTTCTATAGAGCATATACATCTTTCTATGGGATTCGTGAATATTTGACCACATCCCGACCTGTGGCAGTAACTGTACCGCATCTGTGAGGGATGTCACATCCCCAGGCAAGCCTTAGATGAGAGACATCCTGTGCCTTTATGCTGATCTCTGTCTGAACTGCCAGCGCAAAGCTTTAAAGCAACACTTCAGCGTGCAAAAGTTTAGATAACCGTCTCCTTAGAGAGGGCGGATGATCCATGAGACAATCGGAATGTTAAAAGCTTATCCACGTGCTGAAGAGACTCCCGTTTACAAACTTGTTGTCTTCCTGTCAACATGAAATGATTCATTTTGCCTAGTGTCTATATTTGTTTTTTACGAGCTGGAAGGCAAACTCCATACCATGAAGTGGGGAGGGGGGAGTGTTAGAGAGTTGCACTTCTGATACTAGTTCAAATTAAGGAAATGGATGCTACTGGGTATCTAGAGAAGGTTGAGAAGGAAAAAAAAACAGAAAAGCATCTCAATGACTTCTTCGAAGCACTGAAGGTGGGGTATGCCTTACAACCGAAAGAGGTCTCCCCCAACTTCTGAATGTGTGTGACTACATTTCCATCCTCCTCAGTTAGGTCCAGGTGCATCCCAGAGTGTGAAAATCCTTTGTGGGTTGTAAATCACAACTGTTTTTGTGGCTTCCAGAGGGAACAGTAGACAAAATACGCTATGGACTTGCTGGCTAGGACATATCTAGAGTAGAGATAGGACTTCTCAATCCATATTTCCTCCTGCTAATCCCTTGTATAAACCTGACATGCCAGGGATTGAATCGGAGAACTTTTTAACCTCAAGCAAATGTCCAACTGCTGATTTGAAGTGTTTTATTTATTTTTAAATCTGTACAGTAAAGTGATCAGCTTTCAATAACTTCCAGTTACATTCCATATTGCCCAATCTTTTGCACATCTATTCAGAAGTAAGTCCACATAAACTAAAACAATTTGGCTCTTTGATAATTGGACCTCAGACTGTAGAATTAAGATGCAAAATATGGGAATCCTTTGAGGAAGAAGAAAGAGCGTCAAATTTCATATTAAAATCTAATTTAGTCATTATTGTTGTTCAGTCACTAAGTCATCTCTGATTCTTTGCCATCCTATGGACCACAGCATGCCAGCCCCCACCCCCGCTGTCCTCCACTGTCTAATTTTCATGTTCGTTGTATTGATGACACTATCTAACTATCTCATCCTTTGCCATCCCCTTCTCTATCTTTCCCAACATCAAGGTCTTTTCCAAGAAGTCCTCTCTTCTCATTTGGTGGCCAAAATATTCCAGCTTCGGCTCCAGTCTCTGCCCAAAGAATAGTCAGTGTTGATTTCCTTGAGGATAAAGTGTACCACTCTCAGATTAATTGAGTATCCCATTTCCCAGCCTGAAATTTGTGGGTTTTGCCGTTCTTAGTTTTCCAAGAATATAAGCTACACTGTTGGAGAGAAGCTGCAAACCATGGGTGAACTCAAATGTACGCAACGACTTAATATCAGAGAGGGACCTTGGAAGTTTTCTAGTCCAGCCCCCTGCTCAAGGAGGAGAACCTATACCATTTCAGACAAGTGCTTGTCTAGTCCTTAAAAACCCACGATTTCTGGAGGGAATTAGTTTGTATCCTTATGCAGTAATAACCTATGTTAAGAGATTTGTATAATTTGTCTAATTATCACTGATTGTAGTGGTGGTTTAGACGGTAACCCTGTACCCTATATATGAATTTCTCAGGTTCAATATTGTCCCGTTGCCAGTTCTTTTTATTGTGTCCCACCCCTACCACCATTTGCAAACTTTAAAAGAAAATCCCATGAAAATACATGTTTTTTTCAGACACGTTTCTTATGATTTCACTTCTAAGCGTTTCCTTCTGCGGTTAATCTCTTTTTAAGCAAGCTACAGTACTCTTTTTTTTTAATGGATCGAAATCTACTTACCATAAGCTGGGTTGCCATTTTGCAGCAGCTCTTTTCTTCAGCAGGAGAACATTATTTCTCTGGAAACGTGTGGCTCTGAATAGAACGCAGTCCACCTGTCACTTGAGCTAAATGTTGTCGAAGCTCTGAAGCCGTTCCATTATAAGCATCCCTAAGCATCCCTAAGATGCTTAAACTTTGTTGGCTGGTTTATTATTCCAAGTACCTGTTAGGACAGATTAAGTTTTTTCTCCATTTTATTTTTACATACAGAAGTTGCCTGCAGCACAATTCTGCCAGACAGGAAGAAAATGACTTTGTCACGACCTCTCCTCTGGTAGCTAAGGTGGGAGTAGATCACAAAGGGATCGGCTATGCCTTGAATCTCAACTTCTGTGCCTTCTCTCTCCCCAGTCTGAGGCAGGATGAAAAGAATGTGTAGTTATGTAATGTGTACTGAGCTACACAAACTGAGCCAAGGTGACTGCTAATGTGCTTTGACACACAGATAATATCACAGAGACATGGAATTTGAAAGGAAGAGGCAAACACCGGTCCCACATAAGGAGATGCAGCATTTTGCTTGTGATTGAATACTAAGGATTGGATTTATCTTCAGTGTAATCAACTCGACTGTTTCATAACCTCTAGGAAGCCTCTGTAGGTCTGCCTGTGACCTTCTACCTCTTCCTTTGTAAAGTACCCCAGGTAGTCCTTGACTTATAACCATAAGGGAAACCCGGCTTTCATTGTAAGTCATTACAGTCATAGGTTGAGGCACCCATGAGACCAACCTGATTTTATGACCTCTTGGGGCAGTTGCGAAATGAATACCATAGTCATTAAATGAATCAATGCCGCCCTATGGGTATTTTTTGTCAGAAGCCAGGAGAAAAGGCAAAAGTTCTATATCTCGTTGCGTGACCATAGACGTCTACAACTGGCCCTAAAGGGGAGCTGGTTGCCAAGCAACCAAAATGTGGGCACCATCGGAACTCCAGAACTGGGTTTGTAACTTTTGGAGGGGTCTGTTGTAATTTTGAACATTCACCAAGTGAGGACTACCTTTATGAGATTTACTCAGATAGCACAGCCAAGCATTATGGAGTTCTGGGTGCTCTCTGAGCTTGGTTGTTTGCTGGCAGAATAACAGAGTCAGGAGGGACCCTGGAGGTCTTCTCATCCAACCACTGTTCAATCAGGAGTCCCTATTCCATTCTGGTCGAATGACTGTTCAATCTCTTCCTTTAAGCCTCCAGTGATGGAGCACCCACAACTTCTGAAGGCAAGTTCTTCCACTGATTAATTGTTCTCCTTATCAGGAAATTTATCCTTATTTCTTGGTTAGTTTTCTCCTTGATTAGTTTCCAACTGTTGCTTCTTGTCCTGCCTTCAGATGTTCCAGCTAGGAACATCATCAGAATCCTTATCACCATCAAAGCACATCAAGAACAGTTCAACCCTGTGCTAAGAGTCTCTTTTCTTGGCACCAAAACATTATATGGCAGCAGAATGTAATAGAAAATAATTCCCACGAAGAATTATCCTGCCTTCCCACTCATCCACATAGCATCCCACCCCCAGAGATGACTCTGGCACATCCCACTTTAGAACGACTAGATTCAGCTATAAATAAAATGGACAGGTCCGTTTTCTGTAATAGAGATAGGACCTCCTGCCACCTATGCTTTTTCAGAAAAAAAAACCCCAAACCAAATCAAAACAGAAGGTATACATTAGGAGCCCACTGATATTTGCAACCTGTATGGAATCTAATATATTCATCCTGTTTTTCCACCCTTCTCAAATGTTATTTCTCTGAGCAATCTGTCTGGCTTGTCATTCTGCAACTAGGGAAGGAAGGAAGCCTCTGCAGGAATTCAAATCAGAATCTATTTGATCCTGCCCCTCCAGAGCATATGGGAGGGAGTGACCCACTTCAAAATAAGCCTGGAATTATCTCAGGGGGAGGCATGACTTTCAGGGAAAGATTGATGTCTTTGGGAGCTCTTTGGTGGGCTAACTGTAATCCAAATAGATTTTTTTTTCTGAATTAGTGGTTATTGCCAATATGGGCCAGTGGGAGGAAAATTAGCAATTAAAAATGATTTAGGAAGTTTAAATATTTACTAAGGTAATATTCATTATGTAGAATAATATAGGAGAAATACTTCAGCACATTTTAATAGATCACCCTATTAACTTAGTGCAGCAGAGAAAATAATGCAGAACTTTTTGTAAAAATTGGTGTAGTATTTGTAAGAGGGTATTTTGTTCCTGGGATATCCTTTAGGGGTGGTCCATAGAAATGAGCAGGTGCTTCCAGTGATAAGGAAACTATGCTCCTATATTTCATCTGAAGATGTTCTCTCCATTGTTTCATTTATCCTTCAACAAGAAGAAATGTAAGAGATTATATTTAAGGAGGAAGCTATAGGGCATACCTACATGCCCTCCATGAAGGGAGGTTCATGGTTTGGAAGCCATATATCAGAAAGGGGGCTTGGGTGTGAACATTGACAACAAGCTGAACATGAGCCAGGAATGTGGGGCAGAAGGGCTGGACCTGTCCTGGGCTGCATTAGCAGGAGAATGGTATCAGACTTGTGTGAAGTCCTTTCTTTCTTCTACTCTAGGCACACCTGGAATCCAGTGTAGGATTCTGGCATCACATTTCCAGAAGGGGATGCAGAGATTAGAACAGCTTCAGAGGTGTGTCACAAAGTTGATAGAGGGATTTGAGGCCAGGCTTCATAAAGACAGGTTGAAGGAATGGGAGATGTTCATCTGGAGAAAACCAAATGGAGACAGGATGTTAATCTATGCCATGGGGAACTATTTTCCAACGCCAACAAAAACTAGCATAAAAAGACTGTGTGTTCATTGCAACTATTTAGATTAGATTCAAGGAATAACTACTTGATGGTACAATTTGTACAACAGTACCCCTTTGAAAGTTGTGGGTTTTGTGGGTTTTTTTTCATTTCTGGAAGTTTTTCAGAAGATTCTGGACAGCTACCTCTTGATGATGTGTTTTGCAATACATTGCAAAGAGTTTGATGGTACGTGTAGTTCTATAACTACTCCATAATGCTTTGATTAATTTCTCTAAAATAGGGGTTGGCTTTGCCTTTAATTATATTCCCTGGGACTATCAAAGGCAGAACTCCAAAACATCAGGAGACTCCGAAATGGACTATTCTTGGGTTGAATGCGAACCTCTGCATCATTATGACCATGCCCTAAGATCTATATCGCTTTGGATTAGCCTGGAATACATTTTAAGAAGCCCTTTAAGTTGCAGGAATGGGCAAGGGGAAGGAAGAATGCAAAAAAGACAACCTAAACAACTAGAGGGATAGAGTAGTTTTCCTACAAGGAAAGGCAGTGGTGCTTGGGTGTTTTGGTCTGTCGTGAAGAGGAAATAGTGGAAATCAATGTGAATGTCAGTCCAGTCTACGAACTCTGAGTTCATTGAAATACTTTTTCTCATAGCACGTAGCTCTGCTGTTAAATCTGCTGCCAGCCATTGGGGTGAAGGTAGACAATTTGGGTGGGTTTCAAAGAGGACTGGAGTGCTTTGTAGGGATCAGGCTATAAGGGCTACAAACACAGATGGTTCTTTGCTATCTCCTAAATTCCAGCCATGAAATAAATGTTGGTTCTTGGAAGCATCATGAGAGAGGACCATCAACATCCAGGTCAACTTGGGAGCTTCCAAATGTAGCCGTTGGCCTTTGGGTGATCCAGAATGCTGGTCTAGATGGCCAATAGTCCCTCTTTTTGTGTTCTTATATATCATCCAGGAAGGAGGAATATGTCCCTGGTTGTAAGGTGAGGTATTGGTTGTCATTTGTTAAGCCTAAAGGTTCTGGAACATTATCTGAAATACCTTTTTATCCCATTCAAGATTTTCATCTGTTTGTGGTTGTTTCAGCCTTCTATGTGTCCCATAATTTTTTTTCCCCACACTTTGGTTGATAGAAACAGATGACAGAGTCTTTGCTACGGAACATATTCCCTAAATAAGATCTGAGAGCATGTTAAGTGTTTAGTTTTTGGCAGGCTTTTACAGAACTTTTTCAATCTTCTCAGTTTTAATATTGTTGCCCCACCATCTGTTTTTTTACAGGATTGTTGTTCTCTTGCTTTTAATTTTCCCGTCTGTGATGTTTAAAGTTTGTAAGTTGTAATTTACCTTGGGAGTTTTCCAGACTGCTTTGGAAATACTTTTTTTAAAAAAAATAAAGAAATATGTACTTTTCCTATTGGGGTCAACATCTGAACAGTGGTATATTTTCTTTCTTTCTTCTTACTGTTGTGTTTTTTTAATACATTACACTCTGGAGAAAAAAAACAACAACAAGAAATAAAATACAGTAATCCTTCCTCATGCATCATTATCATCATCATCATCATCTTAGCCATTGTCTATCCAGTGCAGGTTGAAGGCCTTTTCCTCATGCTTCCAACCTGACAATTTTAATTAAGGTTATTTCAAGATAGATAGATAGATAGATAGATAGATAGATAGATAGATAGATAGATAGATAGATAGATAGATAGATAGATAG
>JANHFL010001484.1:33422-49546 GCA_032468155.1 Oxyrhabdium leporinum
GCTCATATTTAGCTGGTTGTCCACTAAGACTCCAAGATCCGTCTCACAGTTACTGCTATTAAGCCTGGTTTCACCCAGTCAATATGTGTACTTTTGAATTTTCTTGCCTAAGTGTAAGACTTTCCTTTTCTCTACACCAAATTTCATTTTGTTAGATGGGGCTCAGTGTTCAAGTTGTAAGTGGGGGATGACCTGTACATTTCTTTTCCTTCCTCATACTCCCTGTATGACAGTACTTGGTTATTTTGGTAACAGTAGAGTTTAGAAATATTTTGATACTGGCATGTTCTCCTCCAATATTTTCCTATCTTCCCCTGTGATTTCCCTACAAACCAAACTGTCGCCTGTGATTTTGTGAAAATTCTGAGAAAGCTTTTTAATCCGAATCTCACTTTAAAATATTATTTGCTTAGTTCCACCGGGTAAGAAAAAGCTCCAACTTCTAATTATATCTGGATGTCTCCAGCCTCGTTGGTTTTATTTTGCAGATTGCCTTCTGAGAGTTAACTTCCATTAGAATTCTATTAATTTCGGATATTTTTTCTTTTTAAATCCACTTCTCCCATGATTTGTTTTTTTTTAAAGAAATCTCATACTAGATTAATCTTGTGACTTGGAAATAATGACAATCCTACTGCTATCTCTTGCAATTAATAACTTGTTCACCTTCGGTGTTAATTACTGGGAGTTTAATCCAGTTAGAAAGTTCCCCTGTAATTGAAATCCTTTAAAAATGCAATTTTTGGAAATGAGACAAAATGATTTACAACAGTTTTAACATAATCTACCAAAGAACTTTACACTATTCACAGATTACATATATAACACATGTTTTTAAAGATTTCAAATAATTTCCCAAGATTACAGGAGCAGAAATATCATTGTTGTCCAGTCGTTAAATCATGTCCAACTCTTCTCAATTCCATGGGCCACAGCACATCAGCTCCTCCCCATCCTTCACTATCTGCCAGAGTTTGCCCAAATTCACACTCATTGCATTGATGACACTATCAAATCATTTTCTCCTTTCACCTTCCATCTTCCCCAACATCTTCTCCAAGGAGTCCTTTCTTCTCATTTGGTAGCCAAAGTAGGTGAGCTTCAACTTCAGTATCTGTCCTTCCAAAGAAAAATTGATTTCCTTCAGGATTGACTGATTTGATTTTCTTGAAGACCAAAGGACTTTCAAGAGTCTTCCCCAACACCACAATTTGAAAGCATCAATTCTTTGGCGCTCACCCTTCCTTATGGTCCAACTCTGACAGCCTTACATTACTTCTAGGAAAACCATAGCTGTGACTATACGGACCTTTGTCAGTGAGGTGATGTCTCTGCTGTTTAATATGCTGTCTAGTAAAAACAAGACCTAGAGCTGACTGTGGCTTAGATCATGAGCTTCTTATTGCAAAACTGAGGCTTAAATAGGAGAAAGTAGGGAAAACCATTAGACCATTCAGGTATGACTCAAATCACGTCCCTAGTGAAAATATAATAGATACCATATTCGTTCGTGGAATATGTGCCTTGAGTTCTGTTAGACCAGAAACATACCCACCATTGGTAATAAATCTAGAGAGTAACACGTCTTCACTCACATGCATTTTGAGGTTAAATAGCAAAGAATGGAATTGCTGAAGGATTCTGTTCCTTTGAATGTCCTTAGAGATCAGCAGCTGACTATGCAAAAAAGAAAGCCAACTTTTGGAGTGAAACTTTCCCAGACTCAGAGAAGGAATTTAACCCAGACGGACTTCGAGGTCAGTGAGCAACCACAGTAGATTGGTTCCCTTTTATTTGTTTGCGTTCAAGGTAAGTCTCATGGATTTTCCTTCAAATGTCATCTTTCTCTGAAGTCTAGTCATCATGTTGAATGAGCCCATCCATTAGTCCTGTCTTCCTGTCTCCGCTTTTGAGCCCAGCAAGCTTAAGGTTCGAGTGTGTTTCTTTGACATTGCGTGTTCTGCTATTTTAGCAAAATAAAACCAAACGGCTAAAAAAAAACCACCCTTCTGTTTTAAAGAGATTTCCTTTTTCAGGCCGTGGTTTGGGACATTGTAATTTGGTAACAGGATGAGAGCTAAGCATTTTCAGACTGGCTTTCAGGTTTTGATCTTGAGGGATCTCTGCTTTTCGACTAGATGAAGGGAAGATGGTTTCTGTCCTTTGGTCTTCCTCTTCCAACCCTGGTCAAGGGGGGGGGGGGGAGAGAAGAAGGATGGACCCAAATACTAAAGGCCATCTTTGCTGGGTCACCTCAAGTTGTCTTCTTCTGCTGGAGCAGAGTCAGCAATAGAGAGGAGGAAAGGAAGATGACACTGAATTAAAAAAAATAATAATCTCTTGAAGAAAGTGTAGACAGAACATCATAAACAAAGACCAAAATTACCCAGCTTGTTGAGCTGGGATGCCAATTACAACTGAAAATTAGACCTCCACCAGGAGTTGTAATCCCAGATGTTCTAGGGATGGATAGTTGATTAAAATTCATTTCCTGCAAGATAATGTACTTTAATGGAATTCTTTTTCCATATACCAAAAAATAATCTTTCTCGCACACAAATACATACCACACAGCACAACTCACACTACTTATTTTTCCATTCTTCCAGCAGAAGCAGCAAACTAAAAACCAACAAACCCACAACTGAGTCGTCTTTCCCTTTTTTTTTCTTATTTCTTTCTTTTTCTTTTTAGTCATTGTTAATTTTGCTTTGTTTATCTCTCTTTTAACACACACAGATAATAATAAATCATAATAGGGTGGAAGCATTAATATAAAATAATCAGTTCAAGATAGAAACCCTTACTGCCCAACATTTTTGATGTAATCTGCAACACTCTTTCAAAGTCATATTGAGTTATGGATGAAAAAGCTAAATAATCTTATTGCCTATTAATATTAAAATTTTAAATAACAGAATTACAGAATTACAGAGTTGGAAGGGACTTGGAGGTCTTCTAGTCCAACCCTCTGCTCAAGCAGGAAACCCTGTGCCATTTCAGACAAGTGGCTGGCTCTTCTTAAAAGCCTCCAGTAATCGAGCACCCACAACTTCTGAAGGCAAGCCGTTCCAATGTTTAATTGTTCTCACTGTCAGGAAATTCCTCTTGAGTTCTAGGTTGCTTCTCTCCTTGATTAGTTTCCATCCATTGCTTCTTGTCCTGTCTTTAAGTGCTTTGGAGAATAGATTGACCCCCCCCCTCTTAGTTAATACTTCTTTTTATCCTATCTTCAGCGATCTAAGTTACCTAAACATTAGACTGTTCCTAAGTCAATTCTGTACAAAGAGCATTGTACCAAAATTATATAATGCATTATATATTTTTGTTTACTTTGAATACTTAGGTACTGTCCACCTCCCTTTCAGAGTGACTTTACATGTTTTGCATATTTACATAATTAAAAATAAAAGAGAAGGAGGAGGCCGAGGAGGAGGAGGAAGAGGAAGAGGAGGAAGAGGAAAGTAGCTGCACTGGGAGAGAAAAGAAAGAGAATATTGCAATGGTGATCAAACTGGATTTTGTAAAGGGAGGAGAACTGAACAGGAAAGGAAAGAGACAGAAGTTTTCTTTGGGCCTCACACAAAGGGTTAAATTCACCAAGGAAACAGCTCCAAGAACAGCTAGCTTCAAAGTCAGCCAAACTTTCATAGGATGAGATTAGGGACTATTTGAACACCATTTGAACTTCTCACGCACTACTTTATTTTTAACAAGTTCTTCAATTCTTATCATCCGGCCTTAATTCAGAAGGAATTATTGGAGGAGAAACCTGGCTTACTCTCTCATCAATATGGTAATTATGCTGATCTGTAAGAGAACTTAGTCCTCTTCTCCAATTAATTCCTTAAATCTCACCTTTAACTTTCCTTTGGAAAATAAAATGGGATCAACAAAATGCAGACTGATTCAAAACGAGTCAGTTGGGAATCCTGAATATTGCTACATGAATTTAATATGTCTTTAAACTTTCCCCAGAAACACAATTTCATTTCAGAGTAATCAGTGCAAATAACAAATAATATGCATTATTGTCTTGGGTGCAGAAACCATAAGTGCTGTTGAAAGTAGGGTTGAGGTTGGTACATTGCTTGGATCGTTCATTTTGTAATGTTGTTTTAGTTTTGCTTGGTATTTTGGAAAGATGTTTCATGTTTTGGAAAAAAAAAACCCAATGAGGCTACTGAGCTAAATGAATGAATTGTGTTTACAGGTTACATGGATGGTTAAAAATCTCTGTTTACTCACTCTTTTAACTGTGAGCCTGCTTAAAAATTTAATCTTCCACTAAATTCTTCCCTTTCCCACTGCTTTTGCTTTCACTTTGTGCATTCTGCATTAAAACTTATTAACTTTCTTATTTTCCCAAGCCAAACTTGGTCTCACAGGGCAATTTTGATTTAATTTCACATAATAAACCACAAAGATAGATGCAGAAGCTGTACATTTGTAGGTTTGTTCAGAGCTCAGCAGTCCATTTTGGCTCAACTGTCTTTTACAATTCTACATGGTCTCCTTCCCTTGGGTAGTAGAAGTCCGGTCCAGAGTGTGGGAATAGATGCAAATGAGCCGAACCAATATCCCCTCTCCCAAGAACCAAAATTTAGATGCCGGTAATGGCTTTATGGATCAAGTATAGGTCTCTGTGGGACTTAGATTATTCTTAGTGGGGATGAGGCTTTCCCTTTGATACACTGGATGGTTGACCACTTAGCTGTCAGCTAAGATTCTCCACTGCAGTTCACTGGGAATTGAACTGAGATTGGGCGTCTTCTCCAAATTGTTGCCATCAGTCCCAAACTCTACCATCTTCCGACTGAGGCCGTTTATTCTTCCTAACAGTTGGGTTCACCTTGTCGTTACAAATCAACAGACATTATAAAGGGGTATTATAAGCTAGTGATAAGAAATAATCATGTACGTCCAGTGGAAGACATTTAAGTCCACTTCAGAATTTGTTGCCTAATATAACCAGGGCTCCCTGCTTCTGCAGGTGCTGGTTAATTCTTTGGAAACAAGCTGGAATCCTGCTCCTCACTGGGAGATAAACTTATTTGGACTCGGTTGGACTCACATCTGAAAAGTCATAGGTAGGACTGAACTGTGCAAATTGCAATTTAGAGGACGTTTCTGCTTAAAAACTCTTTCAGTGATGGCTGTTTATTTGCCAGTTTTTAAAAGTCACAGGGGGTTAGAAGGACCAGCTTCTTTTTTTATTATAGAAGAGGATGAGGGAGCATCCTTTCCCTCTTTTGCTCAGGCTGAAATGTTTTTTGACTAACAATAAATCTTTATCCTTGCTGGATCCCTTTTTGAAAACCAGCCATTGCTGCTTGCCATTCATCAGGACAAGGCAATCGATACCTGAGGGTGGAGTAATTGTATTGGGCACGTTGCGTTGCACAAGATACATGGAGGTAGCCAGACCCCTTGTTCCTAATTCTGAAATGTTGGCAGTTTGCTTCTGGGGTGACAGATGTGGCCAGGATCCTGCAATCAATGCAGCTGTACAGCTATATGACCTCCCCCCCCCCCCACAAAAAAAAAAGGAAGATGGAAGATTGGGTCTGTGAATCACAAAAGATGATGCATTTGAAAGAAAGTATGACTAAGAATCAGACAGGCTGCTGCAGGATCAACCAGTGCTTCCCAGGTTTTTTTGGGGGGTGGGTGGATCCTGGGAGTTGAAAGATGCACAGCTTAATATTACAGAGGTTGAGAAACATTGGCCTAGTCTGTCCACCTAAGAGAAATTAAAGAGCCAGAGGCATCAGGTGAAAGCAGAAAGGGACTCAGATCCACAGAGCAGTTGTATAACATCATGGAAAGGAATCACTGATACGCAAGATCTCATAGACACCCGTAACTCATTTGCTTCTACTGTTAATAGTAGTAATAATACTGTGGTTAGAAGAAAAGCAGTAGCAGGCAGGGTTGTATGAAACGATGCCTCAAAAGTAGTCCAGCTACGTACAGGTGGTCCTCAACTTACAACAGTTCATTTAGTGACCTCTCAAAGTTGCAGCAGCACTGAAAAAAGGGGACTTATGACTGTTTTTTACCCTGATGACCGTTGTAGCATCCCCATGGTCCCGCTATTTATGTTCAGATGCTTGACAACTGACTCACACTTATGACGGTGGCAGTGTCCCGGGGTCACCTGATCCCCTTTTGCGATCTTTGGAGAAACAAAGTTAATGGGGAAACCGGATTCACTTAACAACCGCGTGACTAATTTAAGAACTGCAGTGATTTACTTAACAAATGTGCCGAGAAAAGTCGTGAAAATGGAGCAAAACTCACGTAACAAATTTCTCACTTAATAACATAAATTTTGGGCTCAACTGTGGTCATAAGTTGAGGACTACCTGTACTTACTTACTTACTTATTTACTGTATTTATCTGAAAACATACAAAAATGATTTCATTTTTCTTACCCAAGATGTATTTCTTCTCGGTGTTCAAAAATGGGTTAATAGCGACTGAGCAAAGATTGAAGCTGGATTGGTTGAATTTACTCAGCTGGACACGATCTATTTTGAGAACATCTGTCCATCTATCTCTAAAAAATGCTTTAAATGCATTAGAGTTTTCCCCACAATTCAGGAATGGAAATGAGGAAGAGGGATTTTTCAGAGCAAATGGAACCCAGAAATTGTGGCTGATTCCAGCCATAAAAAAAATTGAGCATGAGGATCTCTTCCAAGATCCTAGAATGTCTTTGGAAGAAAATGCTTTGCAATGCTGTAGTAGGCCTGCATGGTGCACTCCAGTGATGGATAGATGAGCAAGGAAGGTTAATCTCTTTCCATTTTTCACCATTACATATTTCTTTCAACTGCTTTGTTTTCCTCCATTGTCTCAAGGTGGCCAATTAATCTTGCATTGCTCCATTCCTACCAAAGAACTACTGCAGAAAGTCTTATTGTTCTCCACAAAGGTGAGGGGGAGAGAGAGAGAGCGAGAAAGGGAGAGGGAGAGAGAGAGAAAGAGAAGAGCAACTACAAAAGATACTTTGCTTGAAAAAGAAAATCCTGCTGGGAATTCACATTATTTCATGATCTCTCTTCTTTATTCCATCTGCCATCCCACTGATTTCTGAAAACTAACAAAAAAACCGATGAGTGGACTTCAGTTCCAAGGACCTTTATCCTGAAGATAGAGGGATCTTCAACAGAGGGAGAAAGACCAACTTTCTTCAAAGTAACATCACATTCACTGCCTCATTCAGTGATTCGAGAGGATTCTGTTCCCCCATTTTGATTTAAATTGAATTTTTCCCTCCTCCTTTCATCATGGCAAGACTTCTTTACCTTTGCAAAACAGTCCAAATTTGGAGGGGGGGAAATCTATCATTTTAAATCAACTTCATCAACTTCACTTGTCACTTTCTAAACTTTTTATATAGTCTTACAACTAAGTGCTGACGTTTCACTGAGTTGAAAGATTCCCCAGCCTTTAAATCAGGGGTGTCATACTCGATTTCACTGACAGCCACATCAGGGTTGTGTTTAACCTCAGGGGGCCGGGTGGGTGTGGCCAGGATGGGCGTGGCCAGCTCGACATCACTCGTGTTGGGGGCACCTGTGGGGGCCAGAGCACGCTGCCCATGAAAATGGAACTCGGGAGAGCTGTCCGTGGCCCTCCCAAGCTCTGTTTTTTGCTGGCAGAGGGTTGCAGGAGGCCGTCGCAGCCAAAAATGGAGCCCAGGAAGGCTCCGCGTGGTCCTCCTGAGCGCCGTTTTTTGCTGGCAAAAAGCTTTCTCTGTTTCCAAGGTGACCCTGCGGGCCAGATCTAAGCACCCCATGGGCTGGATCCACCCCACAGAAGCACACAGGCCGGTCCTTCTCTGTTTCCAAGGTGACCCTGCGGGCCAGATCTAAGCCTCCCATGGGCTGGATCCACCCCACAGGCCTTGTGTTTGACACCCCTGCTTTAAATGATATAAAGGTAATCCTTAACTAGCAACCATTCAGTGTTATGATGTGCCTTCCTGGGAGTACTTATGACTGGTTCTGAAGTTTAGATGGCCACTCCTACTTGCAGTTATGTGGCTGCATGTCAGGTGCTTAGTAATTGGCCTGTATCTATGCCCTTTCCAGCTATGTGGCTGTGTTTTACAATAATTTTGCCCCAAACCAGCATATACTTCCGGGGTGTTTTTTGGGCAAAACCAGCCCATAGTGAGCCAGGGGTTTGGTTAATGTCTCCATGGTATTTGCTTAATGACTACTGCAAAAATGGTTTTAAAATTGGGTCAAACCCATGGGTGACCCACTTTACACTGACTGACGGGCAGGCTCTCCATTACGGTCCTAAGTCGAGGACTACCTGCCCCAGGAATCGCAGTGCAGAAGGGGGCGTGGCCATCTCAAAAAGGCAGAGAAAAAGGAATGAAAATCAACTCAACATTAATACTCATGATATTGTTGCCTCTGTTTAACTTTAGTACTCGTAGTGAGCCTTCTGGCCTATCCCAGAGTAGATGTGCTGGTTTTGGGTTTGATCCATCAGGGATGGTCTTTTTCTGGGATTATTATTTTTTTAACCTTCCAGATAAATCAACTCTCCTGGTGCTTCCTGGAGATCTCTCCTCCTAATCAGGATGGTTTCTGTTCTGCATTTCAACCCCAGCCAAAATCAATTGCATGCCGCCACCTTGCTGGGTGATAAAATATAGAATGAATGAGTCAACTTCCATCCGAAGGCATTTCCAAGCTTAATTTAGCTCAGGAGATGTTCTGTGTAGAGCTTCGTCACCTCTTTACGATCTTTAAAGGGTGGGGGAAGAGGCAGGAAAAAGACTGCAGTCCTTTGCTGGGAGAGGTTACGATATTGTGCCGTAATTACCTGCTCATCACTGTAGAATCCATCGACAAAGAATCCACTTCAAGTTCTATTCTCAAACTTGAAAGCAAACAACAACGTCATCCAATCCAGCTTATTTTTGTGAAAGTGGCATTTGAAAACAACCAAGCGGCTGAAAAGGTTATTTTAGAGATAGTTGAGCATGTAAAAAACTTCATCAATGTTCAAGGTAGCTTGAAGGTTTTGCCAATTATTATGCTTTGTGCCTGCCCAAATATGTGCTTGTACAGAAACAATGTCCCTATTCTTTCCTTTTGGTTTCTTTCTCTGATTTGTTGTGTTGCATCGTGCACAGGAAGGAAAAAGAGTTGGAATTCTGGATAAAATACTTGATCAGCTACATTTGTGTTTGCCCTGAGTTTGCATGGCACAATTATAAATAAGACAGGGAGGCTTAATCTGTTATGCTGCAATGCAGAGTTTTACTGCGAAATGTCACTTTTCAAGTTGGTTGGGAAGGTCAATCTAAAGAAGTTTTCTGAAGGTTGTTCTTATTCCCCCCCTCCCAATAAATAAATAAATAAATTGCCACCAGTGCTTGACATGCATCCTAAGGCAGTGAATTTGTTGGCATGACCCAGCCATCGCGGAGAAAAACTTCACAATTAAAGGTTGGGTCACCTGGTTTCCAGAGAATGGAATCTATCATTGTTTATTTTTTTTCTACAGTGCTTTTAAAAGAGTGCTTAACACCTGTGGATGATCCCCTCTTTTATACCACTCAGCAGGAGGTGAGGAAAAAAGAAAAACACTGTCTGTATGAGAAAAATGTTTTGAGCATCTCCTGAAAGTGGAACCTATTCATCATATTCCCCTCCCAGCCATGTCCTGCTGCGTTCTCTGTACTTATTGGGTGTGTAGATGAAAGCACCTGGAGGACACTCATCTGTCAGATGCAGATTTGTGTTTTGAAACAAAGGAGTCGATGTTTTTTTGTGGGGGGGGGGGCTCAGATTTGATGACTCTAGCATGAGAGCTGTCAGATCTTGGGCTGCAGTTTGTAAGGACCTCCTTCTGATTTTGGGCGAGTAACGATCAAATAGGCCAGAGGGAAAAATAACCCATAGGAATGGACAGGCTGGAAGTCAGATACGGAACTGATCAGATGAGACCAGAAAGTCTTCAGAGCTATTCAGTTGAACAAGTTGCGTAGGCTTAGAAAATTGTTTTGATGGAACTTCCTCTAAGATCCACAGTTTTGGCACTGGTACAGTATATGAGGTGAGCCAATCAAATTCAGGTTGGAAGTCAGCTGATAGTATACAACTAGAGAACACCTTTCTCATTGGAAAAGATCTTGATGAGCGTGGTGGCGCAGTGGTGAGAGTGCAGTACTGCAGGCTACTTCTGCTGACTGTTGGCTGCCTGAAATTTGGCAGTTCAAATCCCCCCAGGCTCAAGGTTGACTCGTCCTTCCATCCTTCCGAGGACCTAGATTGTTGGGGGCTATAGGCTGACCCTGTAAACTGCTTAGAGAGGGCTGTAAGGCACTATATAAGTGTAAGTGCTGTTTGCTAATTGCTATGTTGGGAAAGATGGAAGGCAAAAGAAGAAGGGGACAGCAGAGAGGGTTACATTGACACAGTGAGTGTGAGTTTGGGCAGATTCCAGGAGACAGTGGAGGTCAGGGTGGGCTGGTGCGCTGTGGTCTATGGGGTCGTGAAGAGTCGGACATGACTGTTGTAATTCTAGGTTGAGGATTGTTGCAAGAAATATTGAGAGAATTACACACAAGGGTCTGAATGTGCTGTTGGTTCTTCTTAATCCAAATCAACATCTTCCTTTCTCTAAAAAATGGTGGCAACGACTTCATTCAAAGTAGGATAAGCGCTCCTTATAGTATTAGCACATTGTAGATGGCTGCTGTTTAATTATTGCGTAATTATTAGCTTGTATGGCTTTTGTTAAAGGTGAAGCCTTCTCCATATTAGAAATCAATGTGGATATTGCTTTTAAGCCTGTGATGACTCTCAAGTGAGAACATTGATCATTAATCATTGATTGTGACTTGTTTTTTTTTGCCAGAAAAACTGTCCAGGTATTTTCATTCTTTCGTCTTTTACGAAATCTGTTACAAAAGTTCAAAAAATTCCAGCAGAATAGAATGGGGCAGGGTGGGTGGATGCTGGGTAGGGAATAAGCCATTTCATGACTTATATCGGCTATATTCTTCATGTAATTGTGAAATAATATTTATTTATTTAATGCACATGTCTCCCATCTCACTGTTGAGTGACTTTGGGCTTAATTTCCTTAATTTAATTTTCCTCTTGGCCCCAGTATGGGAACCCGCAAAAGAGAGTTATTTCTGCTTTGTTTGTTGGGAGAAAGGAAACTGGGATGTAATTTAGAAAGAAAACATTTAAAAAATAGTGGCGATGGACCCCAAAGGGTGTAAGACGTATTGATGGGTTGCTCAGTCCAACAGGGTGATCTGTGCTGTGCCTTCAGGCTTGAACTATAGCTTTTAAGGCTTTTGACCGGTTTTTAAGAAAAGATTGGAAAAGACCGGAATGGCATAGGGTCTCCTGCAGGGGGTTTGACTAGAAGACCTCCAATGTCCCTTCCAACTCTTGTTATCCTGAAATCTTCTCAGAAGATTTGTGAAGCTGCAACCAGATTGAATTGTCCGCCTGGAGTACTCTTGAGACACTGCTGGACGCAATTCTGTAGTCCCAGCAGGACGAGGGAAAGATGGAAAGGAGGAAGGACCGTGTAACTGACATTCATTCATATGATGTTTTATCATTTTTTCCAGCCATGTGTGTATTTTGGTCCAATATTTTTTGGCTTTTGGGCAAGTCCACCACATATGATAGTATGACCCTGATATCTGGTGGTATTTTCAGCATCTCTTCTTGAAAGCCTCCTGTGATGGAGCTCCCACAACTTCAGAAGGCAAGCTGTTCCATTGGTTGATTGCATTGGATGATATTATTATTATTATTATTTTGATATATTCTAGCTGTCACTTATTAATGAGTATGTTAAGCATAATTTGTTTGATCCTCTTTCTCAATCTAATAGCTGGACTGTAGCCTCACTTAAGATATAAGGCTGTGATATTCTTGGTTGTCCTGGGCCAAGTTTTGGAAACCAACTTTTTATTTCTTGGACTTCCAGCTTCCCTTAGAGCTATGTTGGATGTCTGCTGGTACAAGAAAAAAAAAGTTTAATTGTATTTCACTATTTGAGTCACCTTCAGGGTTCTTTTAGATTGAAAGATGACATTGAAAAGCCAATTAAATAGGTGAACTGGTGTTCTTGCCTTAGTTGTGAAGGATGTATAACTTGGAATTTTAGGAGAAAGGATATTCAGCTTTCTTGATGTGTAATTTATGACCCAGTGCAAATTCTCCACCACACTTCCTCCCCGATGCTCAGCTGATTTACCTATTGAGGAGTATGTGTATGTGTGTGTGTATTCATAAAAAAAATAAACTGATATGTTGCCCAGAGATTCTGAGTGAATGGATAAACTTAAAAAAAAGGTTGTCCACATTATATCACAATCAATGGTTTTTAGTGTTTCCTCTGGAATCAAAACAGCCATTTGAAAACACACCTGAGTGAATGATTATATTGATTTGTCAGATTATTCTTTGTTAAAAATATTCTGCATTAAATTAGACTGTGTCGCCTGGTACATTAGAATAATTGAGTAAAATGTAGTAAAAAAGTCTTTTTAGGATCACCCCCTGAAATAAATGGTCCTTGTTGAGGTATTTCTATCCATCCACTTTTGGTTTAAAATAAGATTTAAGCATCTCATCTTCACGGGCAAGTTTATAACTCTTAAACATATGTTTGTGCATTTTTTTTTTCAATCCATGCTGGTGTTTGTGGCCAGCTGTGACAACATACACACACGATCTGTGTGTGCAATGAGATTATGGTGCCAACTCTGCCCATATGCATCCTGATGTCTTATACACAGGGACAAATATTGTGGTAGTTTCATTGGGACAGTGTGATGTATATTTTATATCCCTTCTCCTTCCTTGTCAAGGCCAATTGTTAACTTGTGCATTATTAAAATAAATAAAAGAGGAAGCAGACTGTAGAAAGACAGGACAGAAGTTTGAATTTTATACGTACAAAACTATATATGTTAACACAGATCTGGAAACAATCACCGTATGTATGGGAATTGATATTAAGGATTGGTAACACTTTAGCTAAGTTTAGAGCACTGTAACAGAGAATGAGATATTTTAAGTACTTATTGATTTTATTTATAAACCATATTTATATAGCCATCCATCTCTCAAGTGTCTTTGACTGGCATACAACAAAGAGAAAAACAACAGATACAAATTATATTCATATTAAAAAAAAATAAATTATAAAAAGCACACATACAAATCAGACTCAAAAGAGATTGGACTAAGAGGATATGTTAATTACTCAGGAGTATAAAAGTCTGTAGAGCTTTTCAGTCATCCAGATCATGGTTGTCCTAAAGGTGTTTTTTCAGATGGCAACTGGACTTTCTTGTTATTTCTTTGAAAATGTTTCGCTCTTCATCCAAGAAGCTTCTTCAGCTCTGACTGGATGGTGGGGAATGGAAGGATTTATATTCCTTGCAGACAACTGGTCATTTGCATCCTCTACGTACTTTTAGCTATACAATCTGGGATGAACACCCTTGGAGTGGTGTGGGAGTAGGAATGGATTTCCAGAGGGAAAAAATGCAGACTACAGGAACCATTTGCGCCACTCAGGTGACCCTGAGGCCACAGATCAACCTCCAAGTGCTTCAAGGACCTTCTAAAAGGAGGCAAATGACCAGCTATCTGCACGGAATATAAATCCTTCCATTTCCCACCATCCAGTCAGAGCTGAAGAAGCTTCTTGGATGAAAAGCGAAATGTTTTCAAAGAAAAAACAAGGAAGTCCAGTTGCCTCCTGAAAAAGCATATTTGGGGATACTCAGGAGTATGTCTCAATATTTCAACAGGGCTCCCAGGCTTACTATCACAACCAAGTCTTGAGGGACTTCTTCAAAGCTAAGAGGGATGAGCCAGTCTCACTTCAGGAGAAGGGTGTTCCATGAAGGAGGGACCATAGCAGAAAAAGCCCACCACCTAGGACCTGCCAAATGAAACTCCCTAGTCAACAGGACCCACAGGATGCCTCTCTGCTGGATCTGGTGAGATGGGTAGGGAAAAGTGATTCCTCAAATAACTTGAAGGTCAACATCATCACCTGGACTTGGGAACAGACCAATGCCGCTCATGAAGCAGAGGTCTAGCACGTTCCATTCTTCTGAAAACACACATAATTGCCCATGCTGCTCATTTTGTACCAGCTGAAGCTTCCAGATTCTCTTCAAAGGCAGTCCTGTGTAGAGCGCCCCACCTCTACCTCGTTCAACTTGGTATAGACACTGACCTTTTAGTAGAGATATATACGGTACTTATTTACAACTGGATTGTAAACAAGTGTTCTCTAGATTGGGGATTTAGTGCTGGAGATAAGAATCATTATGTAGAAATGTGGGAGGAAAAAAAACAGGTGGGAAAACCAGAATTGATGACTTGGTTGTGGCCTCACACACAAACCTTTAGCAGCTATGCTAATTATCATAGGGAGGACTTTATAAAGCCAAACAGGGAAACATACATGAGTGCATTTTTTTATATTATATCATTCACTGTTTCACGAAAAGCAAACCCTAACGTGGTTTGCTAATTGATGCTGTTGAAAAACAAAGAATCAAGAGTCGTGTCTCAGAACTAATGTGGGTTGCCTTTTGCAAGAGGAATGTGTGCCTATTTTTAGCCGATTACAGCATTGTTCTGAAAAGGTGGTTGTTATCTCTGTTGGCAACCAGACACAGCAACTGTTGTTCAGGAGCAGCCACAATCTTTGAGATCTATTCTCTTCAGTTGGGATCCCCTATTCCTTAGGCCAGACTTACACCCCTTTCAAGAGCTGGAGGACCTCTTTTGTGTCAAGCGCCAAGAAAATCAGATTTTGGGCAGTTCAAATGAGCCTAAAGATTTCTCGCAAGCTTAAGCTCTCTACAAGAATCTTGACTAACAGTCAAGGGAAATGAGCGGGAGATAAGACAGGCATTCAAGGTGGGCTGGGCTTAGATCTCTTGCGGGTATACAGGAACTCGTGACTTATGACACATTTGACCCCTCCTCCCTAGGGCTCAGCTTCTGCATTTGGTCATCTCCTACGTTTCATTCTCACCACCCAGAATATTCATGTTTAGAAAGCAAAGGTAGCAATCTCTAATCTTTAGAGGGGATAGAAATTGCATGGCACCGAAAATTTGGAAGAATGGGGAGTTGTATTAAGGAAAATCTTCCTGGTACCTAATTCTGCTTTCTACCTTTTGCCAGCTGTGATCATTAAGAATTATCTTAAGGATGTCTTTATATGTTTATTTCATCTTGATTTGCTTTTCTGGAGTGAGAAGGAAAACAGCACCATAACGTAGTTCTAGAGTACTTCTAAATTGGGTCATAAGTATCTTTGGGGGACTGTGTCATGACCTCAAATGGTCATTAAGTGAGGACTACCTATGTTCCTCTTGGGACATGGTTTGCCATCATGACAAACCATATTGTCAAAGTCTTTCCTTAAAATTTGGTGCCTGCCCGGAATGAAGACGATGGCCTAACTAACCAATGCCATTCAGCATTATTAATGTGTTGCTGTTATGTGTATATTCAACATTTAGGCATCTCTTGAAGGAATTGTGTTGTCAGTGTTGATATTCCAAGAAGCATTTCAGTTTCCATTAGTAAACAGACAACCACTTAATTGTTCCCATACATATGCAAAATAAACTGCTTTGAACAATTCATTTTATCTCTCTTTCTTCAAATAAAGGCCATACAGAAAAGAATAGAGGTAAACCCATCAGAAGGTGTGAGAAAGTGTTACTAAGGATGCCAAGGACATCTTGTATGATCAAAATTAGGAAAGCATCCCCTTCGTATCCTGAAACAATTTATTTCCGTTCATCCCGAGTCAGTCTTTGAGATCAATCTTTTTATGTTTTAATATTTTCCTTATGTCAAGAGTCAGCTCTGATATTAAATATTGGCAAATCAAAATTATCTTTATTGGGTTTTTTAAAATAACAGTTGCTTGGAGGTTGAATCAGGAAGGTCTCTTGCATTTGGACAAGAAAAAGTTGACTTGACTTTGGGAAGATTGAGGGAATACTGGGCCTATTTTTCTCATTGCATCCTCCTCCTCCTCCTCCTCCTCCTCCTCCACCACCACCACCACC
>JANHFL010001484.1:49646-61297 GCA_032468155.1 Oxyrhabdium leporinum
AATAAATAAATAAATAAATAAATAAATAAATAAATAAATAAATAAATAAATAAATAAATAAATAAATAAATAAAACTCGCATCCAACCCCCTTACTGATGACCCTCAAATCATACTCTCCAATCTACCTCCATTTTGAACTCCCACCAAGTCTGGTCACTCCCCTTCAAACTCCAGCGACTCGGCATTGAGCTCTGGTGAAAGAACGTTGTTGTGGCTATCCTCCCTTCTCATTTTGCTTTCATTGCCACGGTTACCCATCCTCCCTTGTGGCAGCCCCAAGTCCGATTCAAGATGGATGGGGGGTTGACAAAGCATCTCTGAAGATGTGCAATATAATAGTGGAGCCCTTCAGTTTTGCACATTTCTATGCAGGCCATGAAACCCAGCAGGAGTGATATCTCTCTCCCCCCCCCCTGGTGGTTGTGTGGGTGTGCGTACGCACAAAAGTCACTGCTATGGTGGTGACTTCCTGTCACCCTTTCCTCTTTGCTGTTGCAATATTGGAATGGTGTGAAGTAGCCGCCTTCTGAACAGTTTTCTGCAGAAATGGGAAGGCAGCTTGTATAGATTTTATCATGCTTGAGATGGATGAAGCGACCCCTTTCTCCCTTTCATTCTTCTGAGCCAGTTTTTTTGTGGAAGAAATTTTCGGAAATTCAGCTCTTCCTAAGGAGTCCCAGCTACACATACACAATACATGCACTCATGCCCAGTGGTGGGTTTCAACTGGTTTCACAGCTGGTTCGGTGATCGCGCGTGTGTGCACCTACCACGCGCTTCATGCGTGTGCTCAGTTTCAAAACAACCAGCTTACCTTCTATGTAGTAACACAGTAGCTACAGCTGAGGGGCGGCAATCCGCTCTGCCGCACGAATCAGCTGAGAGGATAAAGGAGAGAAAAGCACAGGGGCTGGTGGGTGGGCCCAGCTGATTGTCAGAGCTACCAGCCGGCCAGCTGATCGATCATCGGAGATACCGGTTCACCTGAACCGGCTGAATCCCACCCCTGCTAATGCCCCATCAATCTCTTGGGATCTTCTCTTTGAGGACATAAATTCTCCCATGTTCCCCGGGCAGGGGCTGATTTACTTACTGCTATTTTTTTCCCGGAGGCTTTCCAATGGCCCCAGCGTGTTCCATTGACACAGGACTGATGTGGTCTTGCGAAACACTCAAGTCCTATTTTCCCACAGTTCAATAAAGATCTGGCTTCGGGGTGGGTGGGTGGAGGATATGTACGGTAGAACGAAAAACATTTGAGGGACTGCCTGTGTCACTTGCTTGACATTTTCAGCGGAAGAAAAGATACCATTATACAAACCCAGCTTCTGATTGCTGCAGAGATCGGTTGTAAAATAAAAATTAATGGCATTAAGACAATTGTTCCATTATAGGGAGAGCTTGCATTCGTGTCATAAAACGGTTCTGTTTCTTGCACTTGACAGCTGGTTTTTGAAGCTCCCGGTGAATTGAGGAAGGGAACTCTGCATCTTTTGCTGGGGGCGGTTCTCAGGAACCACAGCGATAATACTTAAGACTGTTATATTTATTGCAAAAAAGCTTTCAATCTCTCAGCAAATGTTGCACCAGGAGGCAACAAAAGTTCTAGAATTGCAGTTTTGGGAAAATTAAGAGGAATTTGCCTCTAGTGAATCTCTTGAGACCAGGACTGTGAGGTGGGGGTATCTCCAAATAGTTGCAGACACTATTTTGACTCCCCGGCAGACACCCCTGTTTGTGGCTGAGTGAGGCAGTGTTTCTCAACTTTGACAAGTTGAAGTTTGGACTTCAACTCCCAGAATTCTGGGAATTGAAGTCTACATATTTTCAAGTCTGGGGAGTTGTGCAGTGGCCTAGAGGTGGAGCTCTCGCCTGACAATCAGAAGGCTCTGAGTTCAATCCTAGGTAGAGGCAGATATAGAGAGAGCTCTGGGCACACTGAGAATATATCTGCTGAAAAAAACCTCCACATTGGCAACAGGAAGGACATCCAGCCAGTAAACACTCAGCTCCATTCGGTAGCCCAGACTCCACCCCGCAAGGGAATATTGGGTTGTTAAAAAAGGTTGATGGTATCTTCAAGTCTGGGAGTTGAAGTTCACACATCATCAAGTCTGGGAGGTGAAGTCCACACTTCTTCAACTTGCCAAAGTTGAGAAACATTATTGAGATGATCCTTTGGGTTGTATGTTCCTTGAAGTCCTTCCTCCTTTGTTGACAGTTAAGGAGAGGAACTTGAAGAAACTACGTAAGCAAAACATGCACAAAAGGATTGTTGAATAAGCTTCTTTCCCATTTTTCTTTTGTTTCTTGAGAAACATAGTTGGTTCTGCCTTAGCTCTTGGAGGTATCGGAGGGAGAGAAGGGAAAACATAATCAGCATTCAAGGAAGTAAACAAATGATAGCTGCACTACTGTATAAAATGCAAGGGAAAGATAAAGTGCTAACGTAAGAAATATTTAAATTGCTAACATGTCAAAACTTGCTCAGTTACGGTCATTTATGGCAGCTTACTTGCAACAGGGACAGGGACATTGAAAGTTATAACTCAGACAACGACTATACGAAGGAAATCTTGCAACTGAGGCTGGTAATTGTTCCTGGAATTGTAACTAAATAAACCCTGATGTACTGGAATACATGCTTATATAGGACTGCACGTATGCTCTCTTTTTCATGTTGTTTGATGGTGCACAAACATGTGCAAAATGCAAAGATTTTCCTGCATTGCTGTCTCCCACAGTTTTATGATGGAGTCCAAGGGACTAGAAACCTGCCGTTCAACACCACTACAGTAAGATTGTGCTATAATCCATTATATTTTTTTGTGGTTTCGGTGTGACGGGACATTGAGGACCCAAAATAAATGGGATGGAATCCTTAAATGTGGCTACAAAAAAAAAAGAGTGAAAATATGATCTTGAAGACAATATTTGTAGCTCAGGGTGGACATTTCATTATCCATCGCACTGTGATGATGTTAACTAGTCGGGTAATAAAATGTCTGCAAGAAAACAACTAAACGGCAGCCCAAGAAACCCACAATTTGATCCCCAGGCTAGGGGAAAAGGGCATCTTTTGGCAGTGGTTTATTTTCTTCCTGAGTTGTCGAAACGTCATTGGGTTGGGAATAAGATGACCAACATCTTCCCCTTTTTTTCCTGGCAGACTTGCCGCAGGTATCACAAATGTCCAATAGGCAGTCATGCGTTGTTCCAATTTCTATCCGCAGGCATGGAAAAGCTAAACTTGCCACAGTTTCTCCAGGCCATAAGAACTCTGCCAGGAAAATGTTGGCCACACTGGCAGAGGGGTGTATTTGTGTTTGTATGCATGTATGTGTGTGCACAAGGAAAAAGGTTGCAACGAGAATCTGGCAGGGAACAAAGCTCCATGCCCTCCTGTGAAAAGCAGGGACTCTGTCTCCTGCATCTGAAAATCAAGGCATCCCCTGCAGTCAGCACTGGTGACAAGGCATAACAGGGTAATGCCTGACTGTGCTGAGAAATAGGCACGGCATAAAATATAGGCAGATATATGTGGCAGTGAAAAACAACAACTGGGTAGGCTTAAAATGTCCAGTGCTGCTAGGTTTAAAGTCCCTCTGTAACCATAAAAAAAAATGTAAAATATCCAGAGCTTTGCAGTGAAGCATAGATAGTTTGCCATTCTTCAGTTACGAAACCTGATCTGCACTAGACATGCTGTTTGCGTCAATGATTCACATGGATCCTTTAAGAAAAGACTTACTCGCTCTGTCACTCACTCACTCATTCATTCATTCATTCATTCATTCATTCATTCATTCATTCATTCATTCATTCATTCCATATCTGGAAAGCAGGCAACCCTTAATTGAATGGCCTTGAATCTTGCTGACCTCTGTGTGGTTTTATTGGCAGCAGGATGGAAGTGGCTTATTCTTCCAGCCTCTTCTTTTTAATTTCCCAGCCTTTTAACCTGGTGGTGTCTCCCACCCAGGTATTAACCAGGTATAATTTTCCCTCTCCCCTTTTATTCAGTAAAAACAATAACAGAGAATAAGTAAGGGTGATTAGCATTCAAAAATATCGCAGCAGTTAACAAGCAGATTAAAAAGATCCAAAAACAAACCATTTCCAATAACTTCTTTGTATAATCTGCGTTAAAGAAAAACCAAGAAGTTGGACTATTATGTTGTGCAAAAAGGATATCTTTCCTCTAATGGAATCAAAGGTAATCTTTTTCCATAATAACAAATTTTCGTACCAGACATCTAATGATTTGTAGTTCTGTTTTTCCAGTATTGTGCAATAGCCAATCTCACAGCAGCAAATTGATCATTTATGTTTTCAGTTCTTTGTGTTGTCTTATTACATAATGACACTAAACCTATTTTGGGCCCATAACAACATTTACCCAAAGTCATGCTTTTTAGCGTTCTTCAATCAGCCAAATTGAACCAGAGGCTGCTTCTAGTCAGTCCCTACACCTGACCAAGAGGCCATTTTTTTGTTTGAGTCTGTACTGCAGATATGCCAAAAATGAAAATGTCAGCATTGCTACCCCTTTATCGTATAAATCAGATTAATCAATATTCATCCCTACTTTGCTGCTGCCCTAAATCTTACAGTCAGCTGTGCTTAGAGCTGCCATGGAATAGAATTTGGAAGTTGCATCTGGTGGAAGCTTCCACAGCTAGTTGACCAATTTAATTAGTTTTAAACGGGGTTTTAGTATTTTAAAATTTTTAAATAACCTGTATATTGTGCTGTTTTAATTGAGGTTGTGAACCACCCCGAGTCTTCGGAATGGGGCGGTATATAAATTCAACAACAATAATAATAATAATAATCAGAGAGCTTGGAAAGTACAGTTGTTGTGGGTTTAGGGGAAGGGAGGTACAAGCTCAAGTGTGCCGTTGGGTGATTTGAGGCCAGCCAGTCTCTTTTTCAGTCCAATCCACTTTGCTAAGTTGGTCCTGTGAGGGCAAATCAGAGAAAAAAGCACCCTGTATTCCATCCTGAAAAGTGGAATGCAGGTTTTTTTTTATTTATATATATATAAAAGAACCTTTTTTTTCTACAGAAGAGGGTCTTCTCAAGATGTTGAGACTCTAGAAAGAGTGCAGAGAAGAGCAATCAAAAGGAGTGGAGGCTAAAACATATGAAGAATGGTTGCAGGAACTGGGCTTGGCTAGTCTAGGGAAGAGAAGGACCAGGGGAGACACGATGGCAGTCTTCCAGTATTTGAGGGGCTGACACAAAAAAGAGGGAGTCAAGCTATTTTCCAAGGTACCTGAAGGCCGGACAAGGAATAATGGATGGAAACTGATCAAGGAGAGATTCAACCTGGAAATAAGGAGAAATTTCCTGACGGTGGGAACCATCAACCCATGGAACAGAAGTTGCCTTCGGAAGTTGTGGGAGCTTCATCATTGGAAGCTTCCAAGAAGAGACTGGACTGCCATCTGTCAGAAAAGGCGTAGGGTTTCCTGCTTGGGCAGGGGGTTGACCTACAAGGTCCCTTCTGACTAATTAACAATCTGTATCTAAGATGTCCTTCAGAACATCTTCAGTAGCTTACTTGGCTGGATGTGGATGGTGACTTTCTCAAGTCCTCCCACCGGGTGACGTTTGGTGAGCCTTCTTTCCAAACAGAAAGACGGGATGCAGTGCCAATAAACAAACAGAAAATAAAGCACACCGAGCCTTGAGTCTTCCATCTGCTAGTACTTTTTAGTCATTTTGGGATGTAAATTATGCCATTCTTGACTGATGGGGATTGCAGACAAACTGGCAGAGCATGGCAAGGGCTGAAACTGAAACTATCACCTGTTGTTCTAAAGAGAAGGAGGCGGGAGTGAAAATGTAACTGTGAAATTGGATACGCCCCCTGTGTTTTCTCGTTCCTACGCATGATTGTTCAAAGTGTAATGTTCACTTCCCAAGTTTTCCGGAGATCACCTGGACTTTCAACGATGCAATGCACTGCGCTTGTGAGGCAGGCACGAGACTTTCAAGGAATGACTTGGTAGTACAGGTAAGGCCTCGACTTGCAACAGCTCATTTACTGACCATTCAAAGTTGCAACGGCACTGGAAAAAAAAGTGACTTATGACGGGATTCCCTTTTGCGATCTTCCGACAAGCAAAGTCGATGGGGAAGCCAGGTTGTGCGCTTACCAACCGTGTTGCTAACTTAGCAGCTGTGGCAAGAAAAGTTGTAAAAATGGGGCAAAATTCACTTCACAAATGTCTCACTTAGCAATGGAAATGTTGGGCTCAATTGTGGTCGCAAGTTAAGGACTATCTGTACTCTGTGTGTGTGTGTGTGTGTGGCGGCTGTAACAATGCGCGGAGCGTGACTTCTCTTGGGGATAATATAATCATGCCGGGGTGGAAAAGTATCCTGGACCTATCGATTTTAATTTATATTAAAGAAGGACATATTGCAGGGTGGACAAGCTTATAGACTCTGTAATTTAAACCGTACTTGTTTCCCCTCTACTCTCTGGGGAAAACCTCTACTGCAGAGATGGCAAGACGGAGAACGTCTCTCAGGTCTGGTTTAATATCTGTGAGCTTTTCTCAGGTTTCAATTTGCACATCATAAAGTTGTTTTAGTCTGCTTTCGGCATCAGTTTACAAATTAACATGGAAATAACAACAGCCACTGCAGAAAAAAAAGACAAAAAGAAATCACGTACATCGTTGCACTTGGATATTTGAAAGTTCTTATGTGTATGCATTTCCCAGCCTTCTCCTCCCTTCTCCTTTCCTCCCTCCTTTCCTGTCTCCATCTTCCTTTTCCTTCTCCTTCTCCTCCTTCATCTTCACCATCTCATCCTCATCCTCCAAGAAAACGTCTGGGATTTGTCCAGGTTGAACGGGAAAACAAACAAACAAACTGCAGCACTGGGAGAAAAGGGGTTAATTTTCTTTTAGGATCCTTATCTTATCTAGACAGAATCTCAGGTGTGTTTTATGGTACATCTTTAGGTTTCAGAGGTACTCATTAGACAGGAGTGTGAGTGTAAAAAAATATATGATCTTTTTAAAATTTGCTATTTCAAAGCTTTCAGTGTAGCACCCTCAAAGCACTGGAAGTCCCTTGGTTTTTTTGTTTTTTTTAATCTCCTGTATTTTCTTCAGGAGCTCAAGGCAATTTACGGGGTGATCTTGATTTTAATCTCTCCCAAGCAAAGTAACCCAGGGAGCTGCCATGACTGGGGAAACAGGGGACTTGAACCTGACTTCATCTACAGGTAGTCCAACATTTTAGCCCCCACGTCACATAGACCATCGTTTTCACTTTTGTGATAAAGGTTCTTCTGTTGACTTGGCACCACTAATTTGGCAATTGGTTCTGAGGTCTTTACCTGCAAAGCTTGGAAGATATCAAGGAAATCAAAAGCTGGATTTAGGGAAGGTCCATCTAAGGAGTCACATGAAGTTGAGAATGGAATAAATTGCCTCTGCTAATTTTCCTTGCATGGAAAAGGAGACTTGAAGTTGGCATTAGCTCAGCTGAAGGGAAATGTTATCTCAAGATTTTATAGGCTTTCAGAAAGCTAAGAATTGCTTTGATTGAAACACACTTCCCAGTTTCAAATGAACAGGAAACAATGCACGATTTAAGAAGGATGATAAAAATTTAAGATACAATTGAAAGGATTCCAATTTTTGAGCAGCTAATTTATTATTGAAAGACACGAACGACAGGAATAAAAGCTTGATATAAATGGCACTACTCATAGTTAAACAAATAAAGGTGCTGAGACATTATAAACGGGTGTGTAAAACCATCAGCCAAACATCCTTCCGAACCTTAATGACTAAACAATTTATTTTGACATAAGCTGAACATGCAACTGAGCTCATTCTTTGCATGAAAAAGTATTTTTGTTTGCAGACAAATTTTTAGCAAGACAAATAAACACCGGATCAAATTAAACTTGACCAAGATGGAGTTGGTGTTCATTCAAAGACATCTTGACCTCCTGAACCGCTGAAGAACTAGGACTTTGACTCTGTAGGGTTGAGCACACTGGATGTCCTACCCAGAATAGGAGAGCCTTGGATTCTGGCTGGCTATTTTGGCTCAATTAAAAACTCAGAAGCAAACTTCATGGCTTGAATCTAATTCAGTCTGACTCTTTCAATTATGTCTACCAGTGTTTTACTCAGTGGAATAGAATAATCAAATGTCAGCTCGTAAATCTCTACTTAGTCCAGACTGTTCCTTATGTGCTTTCACTTTACTGAATTTTGGGCCGGCAGTAGGATGCTGGTGACTGCCATTTGGTACTTAATATCACCCATGGACTTCAGGGCTTGGCTGCCCTTATTATTATGACTTCACAATGTTTTGGAAGGTCATTCTCATACATAAAAGCGACTGCCAGATGTTTTGGTACCATGACATGAATAATAATGTGCCCTCAAGAATGAGAGGTTGATGGAGCATCATTCGTTCTTCATTAGCAGGGCATGACCCAGTTCTCACGAATAATAATAATACAATATTTAATCCTCCACTCCACAGATTATAAACCTAAGCATTAGGGGAATACTAAAAGTTTATATATAAGACTGTTGCAGAATTATGACTGCAGATAGTTGATGTTGGTTGATTTCCAAAACTATATAGGGCAAGACCTGGTTAATGCTGGATGGGAAACCATCCAGACATTCCAGAGCTATTGGTTATAAAAGAAAATTTGACAATATTTCCTGGAAGAAGACAATGGGGAACATCTTTGGAATTGCCATTGGAAAAAAACAACAACAACAATTTTGAAGGTGCCAAAGATCAAGGTTGACTCAAGGAAGACTTGAATTTTTCTTTAAATAGTTGACACTAACCAATCTCAGGAGAACTGATTTTGGTCATGCTTTAAAAGTTTTCCAACAACCACTTTACTAGGAAGAAAACAAGGCCATCATTTCCTTCAGAGTAAGCCCAGATGGGGCTGCTTCTCCAGAGATCCCCTTGCAGCTTTTCCCCTGGGCTGAGACAGGAATAGGGAAGGCATTCAGCTTAGCAGAGGAACTAACAAATGCTGAATTTCACCATTTCTCTACTCCAGTCTCATAAGCATCTGAATACACAACGGGGAGGCATTGTCTTTTTCACAATAAGAGCTGCCTTACTCTCCAAACAGACTACATTCAACACACAAGCAAGTGGCTTGGGCCCCTTCCCTTCCCAGTGAAATATTTTGTAATTTATTTAATTAAAGGATTATTCCTCATATATATCTTATTGTTCCCATTCAGTAGTACGAAAAAGGCCAGTTTGGCAGTAATTTTTAGAGAGTCTGTTTAAAACTTTTAAGAGTTTTATACTGGTCTAGGATAAGATGATTTATATCTTGCATTTACGTTTTGGTGGTTCAAATCCAATCAAATTTTATTATGTTCTTTGAATCGAATAACTCCTTAGTTATATATAGCCATTTTAAGTTCCATTCAGCATCCTGAATTTGTATGATCCTATTTCTCCTTTCGTGACTTTCTAAATGGTAAGCTTGGCAGTAAAGATCATTTCTCTTTATTTGTTTGTAAATAATTGTGGGAGCCTTTTCATCTGAGGTTTGGGCTGCATATAACACCCATTAGTTTCCCGAGCTTTAATATAGATTAACAGTTGGCATCTTTCCAAATATTAATCTTTTTATTGTTTGTTTTAAATTATTTGCAAACCTTAATGTTATATTGGAATATATGCACACACATGTGTTACATTCACAAAAGCACACAGATGCACACATTTATCTATGGATATATATTTGGTTATAGGCCTGTAAGACAGTACCAAAACAAAGAAAAAAGTTTAATTTGCAGCCATTAATTTCTGAAGACAGAATGTCAATAATTTCAGCTTCATCACCATTAGAGAGTTGTCTCATCAAAACAGTGGATTTCACCCTGACATCCTGAGTTGGCTTCTGGCAAGAAAATCAGCTTAGAGGGGAATAGAGCTTGAATGGGGTTACTTTGACTGCAGGGTGAGGAGAGATTGTTGACAACGGCACCTTTTTGTGCTAGAAATGTTGCATCTGATAAGATATGTGGAAGCAAATTTTAACCCCTGTTAAAAGCAAAACCACCCCTGTAAACTTCTTTCAGAGACTTTGTTTTGGTTTGCATTTCTTGTCTGCTGTTATCTCCTTGACCTTCAGCAGATTGCTGACTTCTAGAGCAACTATGCGTGTGAGGCTGTAATTGAAACGAAAAGCAGGACAGAACTAGAAGTTTTGCAATATTTTGTCAAAACTATTGATCATTAGTTCTATGGATCTTTTCCTCTGGATAAGTCCTTTTCTCTATGGATCCTCCTCCTCTTTTAATGACCCCATAATCCCTTGTGGGGAGGAGTCTGGGCAACTGAATGGAGCTGAATGTTTACTGGCTGGATGCCCTTCCTGTCGCCAATGTGGAGATCTTTTCAGCAGATATGTTCTCAGCGTGCCCAGAGAAATATCTGCCTCTACCTAGGATCGAACTCACAGACTCCTGATTGTGAGGCGAGACCTCCACCTCCAGGTCACTCATCCTTTTCTCTATGGATACTTACCAGAAAAAAAGGAATCAGTCTTCACTCATTGACAAATACAAGCACATCCCCATCTTACACATAGTGCTAGTTCAGTTGTGAATGTTGTAACTAGAGCAGAAAGTACCTTATGGTTGACCATTTCGACAGCATGTAACAATGTGTGTGGTCTGCACACTTGACTAGTCTTTTGGTGATGAGTGCATTTCTGTGGTGGGTCATATACTAGGTTCTTCACCACCACCCCAGAATTCTTGCTGGTTTGACACACCTTTGTCCCATCATATAAGTCATGTGTGTATATAGGTTTCAGTCTAAAGACAGAAAGACAGGAGAAACGGGTGTCAGAATATGATGCCAAATAACGATGCATAAAAAAAGAAGTGGATTCATAAAAACCAGTTCTGTTTTTCTCTATTATCTCTAGTTCTGCTGAGTCAGGAGCTCCTCCTCTTCTGCTGCTTTCCCTTTCCAATTGCAGTGGAAATGTTTTAAAATGTTCCCGCAGCGTTTCGCTTCATTAGGCAGCTCTTATTGTACTTTATTCGGGTTTTTGCAAAAGGACAATGAAAGTTACGATTCTTATAAGCTCCTTTCAATGCATTGTTCTGTGACACAGAACATCTATTAATGACTGATTGGGATCTTCAGGCCACTTGCCATTTATTTGCACTAGGAAGCCTGCTTCAAACCTACTGTAGAAATTTCACAGGGGATTGTTAAGGTTTAAATAGGAACAACTGAACTTTACAGAGGATGCATTTCAAATGTCCCTTGTGGGCAATTTCAAGGGTAAAAGTATAACTAATGGAAAGCCATGTAAGCAATTGTTGCTGGTCTGGGCTATGTGAAGCATTCACCAGCATTAACTAAGCCAAGTGAGCTGGCTGGAAGGAGGCAGGTAGAACCAAACCAAACCCAGAATGGAATGGGGTCAATAGGCTGTCTCTTAGTAAGACCACACCTAGAATACTGCACCCAGTTTTGGTCACCACACAATAAAAAAAGATGTTGAGACTCTAGCAAGAGTGCGGAGAAGAGCAACCAAGATGATTAGGGGACTGGAGGCTAAAACATACGATGAACGGTTGCAGGAACTGGGCCTGGCTA